>FYEV01001597.1:7849-23870 GCA_900188565.1 Geosmithia flava | reverse complement strand
CCCTCCCCCCCAATCCCTACTTCATTCTTCTCTAACCCCCTGTCTCATTTTTCCATCACCATCACCATCGCCATTAACGATTCAGCATATGCTCTGATTTTTCGCATCACCCCTTGTGAAGCTGCCCATCCGAAATACTATACACTTGCTAACATATTCTACGTACAGTTCACTACCTCCAGGCGGCGGCGTGTCCGAAGCGAAACAAGATTCAACGAATCCTCGACGACATCCACGACCGATCGGCCGATCTCGAAAAGGAACTTACTCTTGAATCCAGAAGGGGTAAGACACCAATCTGAGGGTGATGAATACATATGCAATGCGCTGACCAGCTACCAGCTCAATCGGCACAGGGGGGCGTTCTGAATGAAATACACTCTGCGGTGACGAACTCTCATAATGGTATGTGGTAGCCCCTTTATATTGGTCGTTGTGTTTATGACCGTTGATATCTAAACATTTTGTCTTTCTAGCAAACCTGCTCTTATACCGATCCCGAATCGCCCTGGAATGGCTGGAGGCATTTACCCAAACAGGCCCTCCGCAGGACGCCTGCGAGGAAGGAACTTGCCAATGGATCCTGCAGCATCAAACATGGAGGAAATGGACTTCTGATGACGAGGCTCCGGTCTTGTGGATTTACGGCATTGCGGGTAAGTCATAAGAAAATACACCCAGCGTGGTATTCTGCTTGTGAGAATCATTTCTAATGGAGTTCATCGTGGCTATAGGTAGCGGGAAGTCAACACTGGCCAAGTACCTTGTGCACTATGTCCGCAAGCACAATACGCCCGTGGTGCTGACGCACCTCTTCTGCAAGACGAGCGGCAATTTTCAGATGAGGGCGGCAGCCGTGTGCGCATCCATCCTGTCGCAGACTATACAGAAGCACGCTGGGGCCCTGAAGGGCGGTACTAGCAAGCTCGATTCGATACTGGAGAAGCACGTAGAACCGCTCATCAGGGAATTCAGCTGCTATCGGGAGTGTCCATTCGGCCGGCTGTGGACAGCCGTAGAGGTGGTGCTGACAGCGTTTCCTAACTCGGTGCTCGTCATCGACGCTGTGGACGAGTGTCTTGTTGACGATGCGTCAGAGGAGCTGATACGCAACCTGCAGACGCTGAGCCAGTCGGTTGACAGCCGCGTCATTGTCTTTTCCAGGAGCCACTACTCGGTCCACTCGGAACATCATCACGATGACAATCTGAAAGTGTTGGTTCCGCTCAAGATGGACGAGTACGTCGTCGACAACGACATATTGCACTTTGTCCGCCGCGAGATCCAGCGGCACAAATTCCTAGTGCCCATGGGAGACCAAATATTGGCCAAGGTTGCTCGGGAAGCGCGCGGCATGTTCCTATGGGCCAAGATGATGCTCGAGTATATCAAGGCCGCGCCCACCGAGAGGATTCAACGCAGCCGCCTGAGCCGGTTCCCCCCAGGCCTCAGTGCCATGTATGCGGCTCTTCTAAGGGGAACGGGTGACAGGCTCGACGAAGATCAGCGACACGTTAGGAACAGTATTTTCAAGTTCATGACGGTAGCGGCGCGCCCCTTCTCAGTCGGGGAGATGGTAGCGGCTCTGGCCACGAGGTCCTGCCGCGCCTCCAAATCCCAGGACCTGCTGCGGGACCCGGAGAGCACGATACGCAAGTGTTGTGGGCCGCTCGTCGAGATAATCGATGATAAGATACGCTTCATCCACGCGTCTTCCCAGGAGTTTCTCTCCTCCGATCACTGTGGAGACGCCGGCATCATGCAGGGTGTAGCCACGGGCCGTATTCCGCCCACGATACGCCCCCACGAAGCACACCTTGACTTGTTGCGTATCTGCCTGTACCAGCTAATGCGGCCAGTGTATTCCAAATCTGACCTCATCTACCCGTTCCTCGAGCACAATATCCTCAAGGCCGACGACTCTGTGCATGGGGCATCGTCCGACGCGCCGCTGACACTGGGAACGAAAACCCGCCACTTCTATGACTACGCGGCCTCATTCTGGCACAACCACCTACTCCAGCAAAGGGGCAACTCCTCGGCAGCACGGGGGAGTTTGTCGCTTCTGCAAAAGTTCATGGCGAGACCTGCATTCATCCTGTGGGTCGAGTACGTGTGCCACAGGCGGGGAAGGGGGGACTTGTTGCCCGTCCTGACGATCCGGGAGGCTTTGCAGGACTGGGCAACCACCTCCCTCGCTCCCAATGTCCGGGATCTCGTACCTCTGGACGGTTTCTTACTGGAGCCATATGAGGCCGCTCTTGGTGATCTCGGCTTTGTCGCGGGGGGTTCACTGCTGCTCCCATACTTGCTGCTACACCGCGTCGCCTCGTTCCTCAACGAGACGGGCACGGACACGAAAAGGCTGTACACCATTAGGAGGGACCTGGCGCGTGCGATGGGTGGGTCTCTCCCAGCGGGACACGCCTTTGTACGCCGGTGCATCGTGAACTGGGCCATAGAGGAGATCAACAACATGCGTCCTGACGTGGCCATCCGGCTTCTCCTGGCACTAGAAGCGCAAGACAATGGCAACCCCCCAATAGCCCCGGGCCCCGCCTACCTGACGTACTACGCTGAGTCGTACCTAGGCCTGGCAATGTACTACACGATGGACCTGGTCGGCTCGATACGGCGGCAGACACATGCATACAACGGTCTTGCACAGGCTCTGGGCCTGGGCCACCAGGACACACTCAAGAGCCGCATGTACCTGGCCCAAGCCCTGCAGGCGCAGGGGAAGTCGAATGATGCCCTCAAGATGTACGAGCGCATCGACCGCACCTGGGCGGAGCTCGCGTCTGAGGGCCATGTCATGTCGCAGATGAGCGCGTCCGTTTGCCAGCGCCGGCTAGGCCAAACCCACGTCGCCGAGCGCCTCGCCATCGAGAGTCTGCGCCGGCGCCAGCTCGTCCTGGGGTCGGATAGCAATACCGTCATGATGGACTCGGCCCTCAACCTCGTCCTCATCTACCGTGAGATGGGGGACATCAACAGCGCAGAGGAGTATCTGAAGATTGCCGAAGCCATCGGGCCCGGACACTGTGCGCGCGCCCGTCGAACCCAGGTGGTCCGGTTCCACGCCATGCTCCTAGCCGACAGGGAAAGGCTGGACCTAGCCATCGCCACGCTCCGGGACCTCATCCACACCGCCTTGCATGAGGAGTCGCCACCATCACACACGCAATCAGAGATTGAGGGTGACAGCGGCCGCGACGGTCGTGATCTCCTCTGGGCGCGCTACGATCTAGCCGTGCTCCTGCGCAAGGTAGGCAGGCCCGACGAGGCGAGCTTGGTGTTTGAGGGCCTTGTCGAGGTGGACCATGCCGATGCTGGTGCTGGCGCTGGTGCTGCTGGCGCTGGTGCTGCTGGCGCTGGTGCTGCTGGCGCTGGTGCTGCTCATGTCACTGGTGTTATTTGCTTGACTGGACGCGAGACGCGCTTCGATGTTGTCGTCGATGTGGGGGTGCCGACGCTTCTCTCTGTTGCAGAGGAGGCGACGCGAATACTCTTGAAGGAGAGCAATCTTCCCAAGGCGATGAAGTTGTTGCGTCAACATGGTTTGCGTTGGATGGTTGATTCGAGGTATTGGATACTTCCTGGTGGACCATACATTGAGTAGGGGAGGGGGTTTCTCTTTTTCCTTCTCTTCTTTTCTTTCTCTTCATCTACTTCGCTCTCTTTTTCTTTACATTTTATTTCTTCTCCATTTGTTTGGGCCCTGCATCGAATCATCTTACACAGCATTTGATTATACTTTAAACGCATCTATAGAAAATTAAACTTTCTTTCTTATCGAACGATGTCAGATGCGACTGAACATGTAGTGTAGGGTGTGCGTTTCCATGCTCTGTTTCAGGCTTATCGTCGTCGCCTCAGAAGTCAAAGATACCGATCAAGGAGAATACATGTACAAGGCTGTTCATAGTTATTTGTATTCAGACGGTGGTCATATCTATCCAAGTAGAAAACAGAAGAAGAACGAAAGGTAAAGAAACGAAAGTAATTGGAAAAAGCATGTGCAATTCATGAGCGTTACAAGGTATCTAAAATCTTAACATCTTCTCTCACACCCACCACTCCGATAAATGAAAAATTAACCAGGCTTAGATAAGAGGACAAGAGAAATGTGTGTATGTGTGTGTGTGTGTGGGCGTGTGCACAAAAGGACAGGGGGGGGGAAAGAGTAAAGGAAGGGGAGTGAAAGAAAAGAAAACATGAGGCTAAAGAAGAAATAGAGGAAAACCATGAGATCCGTGTAAAACATTCAAAAGGGTCTATAAGACCAAAAAAATGATAATGGGAAAGCAGGGAGATATAAACCCCCCTAAAGAAGAAATGTAGGAAAAGGAATGAAATGGTCATGATGACTAGACCAAAGGATGTCGGAAAGACAATTAAGAAAGAGGAAGAAGTGAGTGAGATGAAAAGAAATGTGAAAAGAAGTGTCAACTCAAAGCACAGATCTATCCATGGCCCTCTTGGTCTGAATAGGTCCCCCATGGGAAGCAGTCTGTCGTCTACGCTGGGCGTCCCTGCGCATACGCAGCGCCAGACGAGCATCCACGCTAGCCATGAGGTGAGCGTGCTGATCCTCATCAAAGTCGAGGTCCGTCTCCTCGGCCGTTGTCAGGTCATCATCCAAACCGGACGACAGGCCAGACTTGGATTTGGACAGACCGATGGACGGTGCGCCCACGATGCTGAGGCTGTCCGTCTCCGCGGACGAGGACTTGGTGCCCGCGGTGCCGGTCCCCGACCCAGAGGCCAGAATGTGGTCCGGGTCCGACTCGGACATGAATGACGATGTGTCGTCGTCGTAGTCAAACGTCGGGTACATCATTGGCGAGGCACCGCGGGAGATGGACGATGTGCTCTTGGCGGGGACGGTGGGCATCATCATGTCGACAATGGAGCGGGGCGCTGATGTCGGCAGGGGAGGGGGAGCGGCTGCCCGGCTCCGGCTGCGGGTGCCGCTGCGGCTGCGGCTTGACCGTCGGGATTGCTGCCCTAGCTGGCTCTGCTCTCGGGGGACCGTCTGGATAGTCGTAGACCACGCGGGGGCCAGGTCGTCGTCCTCGTCTTCGTCTTCCGCGCCCATGAAACCTCCCATGCCGCCGTCAAACAGCCCAGGGAGGCCGCCATCGAAGCCGCCGAGACCGGGGAGTCCAAACCCAGCGTCGTAGTCGCCTTCCTTGAACACCAGGTCCGCATCTTCGCGCTGGCGCCGGCGCTGCACGTCTAGGTCGTAGTCCATGTCCAAACTCTCTGTCGTGCTGGTGGCGTATCCGTCGACAGGGCTAGGCGGGTCTCCTTCTAGCTGTGTCTGGAACGAGTGGCCACCACGACGGCCTCCATGTGATGTGCTCGCGCTGTTCCTACCGCGCAGGTACAGGTCCGTCGGCCGCGCGGAGCCTGTGCTCGTATCACTCCCAGTCCGCTCGTTGCGTCGCCTCTGCTGGTTCGTAGCCGTGGGGATGGAGTAGGCAAGGTCGAGAGACGAGTCGGGTGTGTGACGGCTGCCGGGGCGGCCGTAGCCTGAGGAGGTGGCCGAAGTCCTAGGCAAGGCTTCGCTGATGTCGTCCAGTTGGGGCCGCATTCCCACGGAGCGTTTGCGGGGGTGAGATATCGGCGGGGCCGAGGAGCGGGACGACTGGCTGGTGTGGAGGGGCTCCTGACGAGGTTGTGGGCGAGATTGGTATGGGGCAGCGGGGATGTCCTCGCCGCCAGATAGAACGTCAAAGTCCATTCCTTGCAAGTCGTCGTGGGCCCTCTGGCGATTCTTGCGCGACTTCTGTGACTCGCTACGTCGGCGCGGGGCTGGTGAGTTGACGTCCTCGGACAATGACGCGCTCCTATATTTGCTGGGGATCGAGCTGCTAGCCTGTGACATGGCCGAACGGATGCTCCGGATGCTGCGCGCCTTCACGCTGGGGTCCCTGGAAGACACTGGGGGCTGTTCGGGAGACGACGACCTAGCCGACCTTCCCCTCTGCTGCTGCTGCTGTTGCTGCTGACGCGACGATACTCTGCTACGACCTCGAGGCTTGCTACCTGGTGCCTTGGTTCGCGGCGAGGCTAACGGTAGATCCAGGGCAGGGCTCGAGGTAGGACGCACACGAGGGATGTCGGGAACATCGGCAGGCTCGTCAAAGGATGACTGCTGGTTCAGCGGGTGCATGCTCAGAGGTCGTGCTCTGGGTGGCGGTAGCTGTTGTGTTGTGGCCGATGACAAAAAGCCGCCGTGGATCGACCTGCGACGCTGCTCCTTCGCCATAGCAATCTTATCAGCTATGGGAGAGGAGGATTGGCGGGTGGTCCCAGAGACGGCCGAGTCATCTAGAGTGGAGGCATGACGGGGATCCAGGCTCGAGGACCGTGTAGGGAACTTGGGGGTCCGGATATTGTCGTTGGCGAGGGCTAATAGTTCGTTGCTGTCCTTGCCCTGGACGTGGGTGGACAGGTCGGTGGGGATGCTGTCAGCGGCGTAGCGGTTGCCATGCACGTCGACGGCACTACCGTCGGACTTGTAGGCAAGCGGGCCGCCGCCGGTGAGAGCGTAGAAGGCGACAACAGCGGGGCTCTTGAGGTCGACACCATTGACACCGATGTTGCGCTCAGCCACATCCTCTCCGTAGTCTCGGGCACCGGCGGCCTGTAGGCGCGTTCTGAAGTCCGCAGGCTTGAAGGCCCCCTGAGCATCAAGAAGATCAATGTGACCACGAACGGGACCACTACTGCGAACAGGTGTGGCAGGTGCTGCAGGCGCGGTAGGCGAGATTGGTGGTTGGCTGACCCTCAAAGGCGTCGACTTAAACCTCGGTGAGCGCGGCGAGCCAGTGGCATCCTTGTAGTGTGAAGCGATGCGGGGGACTGGAGGTACCGAGGGTACCGAGGCGGAGAGGTTTGCTGTGTCACTGCTATTCCTGGAGGCGTTGGGGCCGACGATGCCTAACAAATAGGGCGGGCCCGGCGTCGCCTTTGGTGCCGGCGCGGCGGAAGGATTAGAGGAGTCGCGGCGCGGCGAATTGTGGTTGGCTGACTTGGGGCGGTGGTGAGGAGGAAGCGATGCATGAGTGGGCGCGGTGTTGGGTCGGTTGGCGCTCCGGGACCGTCGACGCGAGGCCCTGGGAGATGGAGCAGATGTATTGGAGGTAGGAAGGCTGGCGTCGCTCTGTTTGCGGGCGGCGGCAAGCCTGAGGTCGTGTAGAGTTTTGGGCCCGTTGCCGGTGACGGGCATATGCCCGACAGTGGGAGGCAGAGCTGCGGCGGTAGAGTCATAGGCATGGCCCTTTAAGATCTCTGCTCTGTCGTGTGCGGCCTGGAGTCTCGCGACGCCGGGGCTGTCGTTAGAGGCTTTCCTGTTGGCCAGGAAGCTGAAGAGGCCCATGATAGGGACAGGGCCATCAGAGGGCCAGAAGTGACGAGGTCGGCGGTTATAGCGAGCGTTGACTGGGGCGTCTGACTGAGGGCGTCTGACGATGACGCCAATGTGGTTTGGTGAGAACTTCTTGGTGTATGAGAGGAGGAACCGGAAGGAGAAATGTCTCGGTAGCTAGGTTCAGGTAATAGCTGAGCTCAAGTATTAGAGGGGCGGTGCCGTTGGCAAGACGAGAGGTCAGGGCAAAGAGACAGGGTGCAGGGGGGGGCAATAATACGGATAGACGAAAGGAGGGAGCGGAGGAGGATGAGAGCTGGAACTGGGATCCTGGAAGTCCTGGGACCGTGGGACGCGATATGGTCTAGGCGAAAAGGGGAGTGTATCCTAGACCCTGGTGAATAACACGACCTAAGGCGTAGTGGTGCCAATACAGACAGGTACAGTTTGACCAGGGGGGGGCGTGCGAGTGGGGGCCAAATATATGTTTTGTTGCGAGAGTATCTGTACGAGATGGTGATGGCTACGAGACGGAAGTCGACTGGATGGGAAATGAGAGTCTGAGAAATAAAGAGAGGGAAAGAAAAGAAGAAGAAGAAAAAGGAGAGACGAGCTGAGGGAAATAGGAGGGAGAACATGTGTGGATGAGACTGGCGGCAACCGGCTCAGAGAGAGACGATTGGGGGGGTGTGCACGAGTGTTGTTGGAGTGGGTAGCAGCGGCGGGCGTTTCGCTGTTTGACCGTTGGGCTGTGGGAGGAGACTAGAAGTGACAAGTTAGCACGATGTACGATGTAATACGGAGTACCACTAGTACGCTATACCAGTAGCAATACTAGTAGCGAGTGGTAAACGGGCCAAGAACCTTGGAAGCTGCAAAGAAGCAGCGAGACTTGCTGAGCCGTCAATCGATGCAGCTGTGTACTGTGGTGCGATGGTGGATGGTGTGCGCCAAGTGGGACAAACGGTTAGCTGCAGACGGGGGTATGTACAGAAGTCGTAGATGCTGCGGCGGTCGTGGTTGTGGCTTCTGGTGGTGGTTTGCTCGCTGGTCAAATGGGCAAATGGTGTTAAACTGGGCTGGACCAAGTGGAGCGGGCTACCGATTCAAACGAGCATGTTTATTATTACGGATTCGGGGTAATATTGCTAGTGTGAGGACTAGTTGCGATGAGACTGGTGTGGAAGGCGAGAGCGACGAGGACGGGGACCAAGATGAGAGCGAGAGGCCGCAGTAATAGTAGCAATGAGTCTTTATCTCATGCCCAAGTATGAGAGGCAGAGGGCGATGATGAAGATACTATAGCCATGCCTGCAAATGAAAGAAAAGACTGGAAATACGGAGTAATAATGTGCAATATGACGGAGAGAGTGTGGAAGAATGAAAGACAGAGAGGGAAAAAAGAGGATGAGGTAGAGTGGAGTGATAGATTGCGACGTGAAAGGATCCAGGGGGAAGGTGCGATGGGGTGAAGGGTCACACTTTCCCAAGTCCGCGGTTTGCTTTCTTTTTTTTTTTCTCCGGGTGTGACTATCCATCGCGACTGCCTATTTTGTTTGAGCTGAAGACGGCACATGCAAGTTTCATCACTGGTTTTCATCTTTCAGTAATACTTGAATTTTTCTCATTCATGTTTCGTCCACAATGTATCATCTTGTTCTACTATGAAAAGTCTTTCCATTGTATCCGTAATGCTCGTGTAATATTATCATAACCCAGGCACCAGGTCCATACTATGCACCTCTAATTACCAGTACCGGCTCTACCTGCACTCTGCCACTGCACTCTGCCACTCTTGCATACAATCCATGCACAGTATTATTAGCTGTGAGCGCGACGTGCAGGAGGTGCCACCACCCGCCAGGGGTTCCTTCCTTCTTTCCCAGTAGAAGACTTGAATTCCATGGAACGAGGTCCCTCTGCTCTGGATCTACTATTATTCTCTCACTCTGTTATTATCATCACCCGTCGTCGTCGTCATCATCTACCTGTACTTGCGCTGTACGGATACTTGCCCCTCATCCTCACAGATACGAATCAACTACCCGCGCAAACAAGCATCGGGCTTTTTTTTTCTGCTGGATGCAACTCTATACCGTCATAAATTACCAACCCAACTAATCCATGCCATCGGGAATGTGATTAGTGATGAGTCTATCATTGCCCACCTCCTCTTCTTCTTTAGTCACCCCCCTTTACCGAACTCCGAACCATCACTCAGTGCTCACTCAATCACTCTCAGAGACTAACCAAAACCAAGAAAAGGAAACATATAGGTCGAAGAAGAGGAAAATGAAATCACCTCTGTCTCTTGGAAACCAATGATAATCTACAGAGCACTTTCAGCCCTCAGCCCTCACCACCAATCGACCCACGCCAAGTCTACGACAGGGGTCCCGTTCGATTTGAGAATTGCGCTCCACCAATTGCCGATCGCTGCTCTGCACACCATTGATTCTCCCGTACAAACCCATGCACACCACTACGAAAGCTGTACCTGGACAGGTACGCTGTACGGAGTATTACCGCGGCGCCGTAATACGGACAAGGACATGTCTGTGCCGTACGTACTCCGTACCCAGCCATAATACTTGTACTACAGCAACTACAGCAACAACAGCAACAGCCACCGTCCGCCAAAGGAAAACAACACTCTTGGGTCATGACATTCAACTTGAGCCTGTCCCACACAAACATGACAAGACCCCGTGGATTCGACCGAGCCTGATATTTCAAAATCTGAGACAGTGCCACATGGCCAGGATGCACCGGCGTACAACACCAAAGAGGCCCTAGGCGTTAGGTCCACACCTGCCCCTGGATTCAGCTAGCTTTTAGTAAAAAGAGAGCAGAATCACTAGTACTACGAGTACAGTCCACGGAACGAGTGCGATGGATTACTCTTCAGTGCCTACATACGGACACGGGCTCCGTATCTTAGTGCTCGTGCTAGTTGGAATGGTTTCTGGTTTGACATGATCCACTGGGGGCCACGCGCACAAACGGGGAAACGCAGGTGAGAGTTGACAAGATTTGAGTTGGACGATAGGGGGGGAGGAGAGGAGAGAGGGACGCCGTTATTTTCAGATTATCTTGGAGGAAACGGCGCCGTCTCGATCGAGCAACGCTTGACGCTTACTATTTTATCACTAATAAGGCTCTACTCCGTACAGAGTACAGACTATCCGTACAGGTACGACTACAATTACACTTTCACCCCCCTCCCCCTGGTTCAAGTATTACATGTTTGCATATATCTGTACCTAGGTGTACGTACATGACCGCATACTCGGTACTATTGCGTCCAACGCCCATGGAACCCGACAGATTGGCTGTGTGCATCCAGTACGACGTGACATGGCATAAGGCGACTTGTTGACTACGAGAGCACGACGATGGCCGATTGGACGTTTTGGAAACGACCTCCTGTGCTGCAGATACACTGCAGATTGGTTATACGTTGCACAGCATCTTTGCCGCAGTCGACACGGTCCACCCAGACGTCTCGCAACACGTGGGTAAACGGCGAGGTAAGCAGTAGCAGAGTCGGCCTCGGGGATTTCCCCAGCATGTCGTCTGTATGAGCTACTCGTACATTAGTAGGACCTGCTGCAGTCAGGCATGCAGTGTCGGCCTGTGCGAATATGCGAGGCGTGTAACCATAAGCACTGGCTTGGTTGAGTTATTCTTGGTTTGGTTTGGCTCGTTGATGTCGCTTTATCCACGGACCAACACCGCCGCCGCCAAAGAAGACGATTAAAACTCACTAGCATCAATAGTACGAGAGCGATACGGACAGTTTCATGCGATGGGATCCACAGAACCAGCTTTTCGGGAAATGTTCCATACCTGGTTTGCTATACGTGCATCTCGGTTGTATACAAGTACGGGTACGAGTATACGGGCATACAGATGAGTGTCATCATATAAACCAGGCGCGCGGGTGGAAGCACCAAACAAGAGACAAACGTTGCGGCACAGCTTGTTGAGCAAGCAGGTTGCGGATAATCGCATGTGCAATCCCGTGTACAGCTCATCGATCTAGGCAGGCGGAGTAGAGCAATCTCAATGTTTGCTTCAACAAACATCAAACAAGGCCGTGCATGTAGGCGAGGAGTCTATTGCCACCAACAGAGTTGGGAGCAAGGTGCTAGACCACTTGACCAGTTGATACTATCAAAGACTAAGATTGGGGTTATTGACAATAACGCGTTGCCATAGTCTGCCTTGGTCATTGCATGGAGGATTGCGAGTATTGAAGATTATTAATACCTGTAATGCCGAGGTTGCCTGACGAGGTTGGGTACGATACATACGCACATAGAGTAGAGGGTCTAACAACTGTCCCTCCAACTACTGAATTCAAATGATTGATGACTGGAAAATATGGCTGGAAAGTTATAGAGCTTTGGTGTGTTTCTACTTTAAAATACATGCAGTTGTTTGTATCTATGTAGAGTTATGTACTCATATGTCGAGTTGGTTTCTCATGATGCAGGTAGAGAGAGAGGCAGAGGAAGAAATGACGGAGTAATGGTTTCCCCCCTCTCTCTCTGCCCCGCCATTCCCCGCCACCGCTGACGTCGTGTTCAGAGGTAGGATTCCAGCATACGTAAACCTGTGCACAGGTCTCAACTCGACAGCTTCTTTTTTGCAGCTTCTCTTTACAGCTCAGCTTTTGAATTTGCCATTTTCGATAGCTCCATCAACCAAACTCTTCTTATCCGACCAAACTTGATAATTTGACCCCCCCGAAACGCAAACGCACGACAAAAATAGACAAACAGAAAGACAAACACCCCACCCCCAAAATGTCCTCGACAACAGACCCAGACCCCCAACCGGGTGCCCCAGCCTTCATCCCCCTCGAAGCCAACCCACAGCTGATGACGGACCTAGTCCACAAGCTAGGTCTGTCGCCGGCCCTCCAGCTGCACGACGTGTACTCCCTCACGGAGCCGGAGCTGCTAGCCTTCATCCCGCGGCCGGCGCTGGCCCTGCTCCTCGTCTTCCCCGTGAGCGCGGCGTACGAGTCCCACCGGATGGCGGAGGACAGCACGGCGACGGAGTACAGTGGCAGCGGGGGGTCTGAGCCTGTGGTTTGGTGGAAGCAGACGATCCGGAATGCGTGTGGGCTGATGGGGTTGCTTCACGCTGTTTGCAATGGGTCTGCGAGGAACTTTATCGGTATGTGTTTCCTTCTACGCTTCTACACTTTTTACGTTACTACGTTCCCCCGTGATATATGAATTGCCATCTTCTTTCGCGAGTAAGACCTTCCCCCGAGGAAAGACCAAGCTAACACCCCGTGCAGAGGAAAACTCAACACTGGATAAGCTCCTCTCGAAATCAATCGACCTCGCCCCCCTCGAGAGATCCCGCCTGCTAGAACAGACGCCCGAGCTGGCGACGGCGCACAGGGAGGCGGCCTCGGGAGGTGACACCTCTGCCCCGGACGCCCAGGACGACGTGGACCTTCACTACGTGTGCTTCGTCAAGGGGTCGGACGGGGCGCTGTGGGAGCTCGACGGTCGCAGGAAGGGTCCTATTCGACGGGGGGAGCTCTCGGGGGACGACGACGTTCTCAGCGAGGCTGGACTCAAGGTCGGGGCTCTCAAGTTTCTGGAGAGGGAGGGTGGTGATTTGAGGTTTAGTGCTGTTGCTCTGGCTGGGGCGTTGGACTGAGGTCAGCAAGGGGTGGACAGAAAGGACCGCCACTCTTCTCTGCGCAAATAGGCGTGTAGACGGGCGCTGTATTCTTTCCACCCAGAGGCCAGGTCAGTGGGAGGTCAGTTGATGGCTGCCTCTTGGGAACAAGGACAACGTAAAGGGGGAGAAAAGAGAACAAGGACAAGGTAGTAAGGAAGAAAAGACGAGGAAATGAATGCTAGATAAGAAATGAAGATGTGGTTGAAATGATGCTCTACAGAAGATCAATTAATGTTACCCACATAAACGGGCTGAGTAGTAGTATTCGCAAGTCTAGAACTCCAAGATGCTTACTGTAGGTGACTAAGATAAGAAGATAAGTCTAAAATTGAATTTCAGTATTCATAGTCACAAGTACGAGTACGAGAGTATGGATACTCGTTCGCATAAAAAGAATGTGTGCATTGAAAAAAAAGATTTCTCTGCAAAGTACAGAGTAATAGTGGTACTCGTAATGAGTACATCAGCATTTTGACCCATTTTGGTGACGCATACGAGTCCCAACGCGCGTTTCTTGTTGGCCACGAATAGAAGCACTACGACGTTTTTTTTGGAGTAAAAGCTGGGGCAAGTTGGAGCAGGCTGGAGCAACTTGGTAGGCAAGCAGGAGATCGTCACGCGACATCAAGGAGCAAAAAGTCCGTTTTGCATATGCTCAATGTGTAATACTGTGCAGTGAGTTGTTGAATGCGACTCTATACTGCAACTGTAGTTCACTGTACTGTAACTGTAGATGGCAACTACCTAATGCTCCGTAAGAAACGGTGCAAAGTATATCATCCAGTCTATCCCAATGAATAGGACAGCACGACATAGTCAAGGGCTTGAAGAATGCTATAAACGAGTAATACACAACCTACGAATACTCGTACATAAAGTAAAGACCAATGATGAAACCAACGCGCATGCTGAAACGTACATCTCTGCCTGTCCGACGTACGTACATCACTCCCTAATCCAACCAGTCAAAGAGGTTGCGATCGTCATTCTCTCAGGAGAGAGACCTCCTACGAGTAGTAGTGCTGCGTACTTGGTACCTCCCCCACTTAGCCGAGCCACAACCAGTCGTCGTCGACATTTTCTCTCAATGCCGGACAGAAGACAAGGAAATATGGCTTGCGCAATCGCATTTCCTTTCCTGTTCCTGACAATGAGGCTACTATCTTTATCCATGTGTGTGTGTCTCTCTCTCTCTCTCTGCATGTGTGTCTGTGTGTGTCTCTCTCCCCCCCCCTCCCTCCGGCATCTCCACTCCGGGCTCCCACCCTCCGAGAGCCCTCTCCCCTCCACTCTCTTTGACCCTCTCTATCTCCAGAGTCTGAAGTCTCTCCGCCAAAGATATTTACGTATTGGTGGTGGGTCTTGATGAAAATGTGACGACGGCTGGGGGGGGGATGTACGTAGTAGTACTCGTAGCAGAGAAGGAAAGAGAACAAGTTTAAACTGGTTCTTGTCCCGTCTTCTTTTTTTCTTGTCTCTTCTTTCTTCTCTTTTCATCTCTTCATCTTTTCATCCGACTTTTTTCTCTGTTATACTAACTACAGCTTATTCAATACTACTACTACTACTTTCTCATCTTTACTCTGTCTTCAAGCCAAGCCAATACATTCGTTCTTTTTCATCACTCTTTTATACTCTGTACATCGTCTCTCTCTCTCACATCTACGTCATTATTTCTTGGCTGGTCCAGGAACCCAACACACTTTTTACACCAACTCTTGAGCCTCATCAATATCGTCTTGAGCCTCAACGACCTCATCTTGAGCTTCAACAAACACAATCAACTCTATACTGTTCAAATCAACTCTACTAAGACATCATGAGCCCCTCATTCTTCTTGGCTGGCTTCATCGCCATCGCTACCGCTCTCCCCGTCTTTCCTGTCATTGACGAGTCCAAGCTCGATCTCATCCATTCATCACCGACAGTCTCATCAACCGACATGGAGTGATTGTGCTCTATCTCTTTCTTTTTTCTTTTTATTTGCTCTTTTCTTTGTCTTTTTTTTTGGTCTCTTGACAATTCTGCCACTACAAGGTATGTGACATTCTCTCCCATCCCCCCCCCTCCTTACCCACCAAACCTCTTTATGATCGACATGAACCCAACCAAAAATGTTTCAAGACGGGAATGTGAATTACATTGAACGAACTCTTCTCCAAGTCTGACAAGATTGACAATCTACACTTTTTACAACATTGCATCTTCTTTATAATGCATCAAGCTAACGAGTGTCTTAAAGTGGTATTCAATATACTCCCAAGGTTATCAACGGCGGGATCCACCTGTGGGAATGGAGTTATTTCTGTTATAACCGGCGCGCGTCACATCCACATACAACAGGAGTGACTGGTTTTGGGAAGAAGGCGTTATCAAGGGAAATGGAATACGGAATACATGGAGTATTCATTTTTGATTTTTATAGATACCAATATCTGGGACAGCGGCTTCTCTTTTGAGAATACATCAACTTTTTAAGCATCACGTACATCATCACCAAGTGACACGATGATAGATTGAAGACGTGACGAGACTAAATGATTGAATTGAAAAAGGATAGAAGAAGAAGAAGAGAAAAGAAAAAAAGACTTGGTAATTGAATCAATTAATTACACTGCTGCTAGAATCAAAAGAACAAAAAGAAACAAAAAAACATGGGGTGAACCGGGATCGAACCGGTGACCTTCAGATTATATGATTGAAGTTTGACTTCAGTCTGACGCGCTCCCAACTACGCCACCGCCCCAACTCGAATTGAGCTGCTTGTGTCAGTTTGGCTTTCCCAACCAGGCAATAACCATGCGTCGGGTCAGTCCCTCCCCCCAAATCCATCGCAGTCCTCACAGTCCCCACCCACGCGATGCGCGCGACACCAATTCTCCAACAGCTTCAAACCTCTTCCTTCCATCCATCCTTCTTTCCTCCCTCCCTCCC
>FYEV01001596.1:84701-133447 GCA_900188565.1 Geosmithia flava | reverse complement strand
GATAAGGCGGATGACGCGCGCTGGGAGGGGAAGGGGGGGGATGGTGAAGTTGAACGATCTTACGAGCAGCAAAGCATGCGGACAGAAGGAACGCGAGACATTGTCATTCATCATTCTCTTTTAGCCATTATTATTTATTTCTTGATTTCGGTTCTTTTCTTTTTTATTTCGTAAATTGGTTGGGAAGAAATGATCAAAGACGGATTGGTCTGTGTGCTGTGTTGTGTGTGTGTGTGTGTGGCAGCCCAAACGGCAGGGGCGGCTTGGGCGGCAAAAAAGGGAGGAGGGGGGCAAACATGGAGAGGGAGAGAGGTAAAGTACGGGGTAATACAGGTAATAAGTCGCAAGGTTTAAAGAAGGGAAAAATCACACAAATGAGGCAACTCACGATGGATGGGTTGCGCTGAAAAAGAAAAGTTGGCCCAGTGGCTGTGCCTCAGGGTTCCGAGGAGTCCCGCCGAGCGGGTTTGGCGCGCGAGGCGGTATCTTGCACATTTTCGCCTGTGTGTACCCTGAATGTACGTACGAGTAATACTCCGCTCCCACGCCACGATGCATTTGCTTGTGCCATTCGTCTGGGGTATTATGAGGTTTCCTTGGGACATTTTTATTAAGGGTACCCCGGAAGGCATTTATTCTTTTTCAATCTGGCGCTTTAACCTGGGGAGCGGATTCATTTATCTCGAGACACGATGTGGCCGGGCCGATGTTTTGAGAGATATAACCGAGTGTTAGTTTGTGAGTAATACGATAGTACTGGAGTAATGAATAATACATGATCAAGACGACAATGGTACAAAGGTGTGCGAAGAAGAAAAAAAAAACAAGTGGTGACGTCTAGGGGAAAGAAAAAAGAAAACTTGGTAGGAACCGTTTTACGATACTCACGATACTGACTGGTTGGTGTATGACCAACAGCCAACCACAATGGAGTCATATGTTGGAATGTGCGGGGACCCCGTGGTCAGTGACGTTTTACAACACACTCCAGGGGCGGGCCACCCACCACCAATTCCACGGATATATGTGACTGCTCGTACGAGTACTCGTACAAGTAAAAACGTATTACGTCGTCCCACCATTGTGGTCTGGTAACCGATTCTGGTACTCCGTACAGCTGTTACCACTACTACAGGTAGCGAACTAGTACTAGTAGTAGCCAGTAGGGGACCAGTAGTACTAGTAGTGTGCTGGATAGACTTTTGACTACGAGGTCGAGACGTCATGTGGACTTGATGAGGGGTGGACTTGGCAAGTTGGCATTGTTCCATTTCCGATGTATGAAAAGAAAAAGCAGGGAAAGCCAAAAGACAGAGAAGAAGCAATAGTACGACGTAAGAAAGGGAGGATGGAAAAAGTAGTATTGCCATACATCTCGATATATGACATGACATTGAAAAGAGTCAAGTAAGTACCCTTTGAGTCGTGGTCATGTATCGAGATGCATCTTTGATACTTTCCATTTTTCCACTCCGTCACAGCGCAGGTACGCATACGGAGTAATACAGGTGGAAATACATGGAAACGGAGTGCCTCGTCCGCCTCAGGCCCCTCAATGTCGTCACCCAAGAAGTCCATTACGGTCACCGTATCAGCCAGCACTAAACCCGATTCGGCATCTGTGCCAACTCCGTCATTGGTCCGGGCCTAATACGGTGCGCCCCACATGCCCGATTCCCAGGATTGAACTTCGAGGCAGGGTCGAGGCAACGCTTGTCCGGGACCCACTCGGTCACCCATCCTCACACTCTGGTTGGTCTGAGCGTTAAGGCCCGTTTCCACCCAGAGATCGTGAGAGAAGGCGTCGTCGACTAACACGTTGTAGAAGGTACGATCCCATCGCTCTTGCCTCTTTGGCTTATTTAAACACATCGTCATCCCCTTCTCTTTTTCAAACTTTTTTTTCTTCCCCCTCTTATTCTATATCAACACTCTCACTCTCACATTCTTCCCATCTGCTTGTGCATCCATGTACCATTCTCTTGAATCTTTCTTCTCCTACGTCTCGAAAGTTTTTGCTATCAACGGAGGAGACCAAACTACTACTACTACTACTACTACTACCACCACTTCGTCTAACCTAAACGAATCTACCACCACAAACGACAACACTACCGTCAACATGGAGGCTCCCACCAAGACTGGAAAGAAGGCCGTTCACTTCGGTGCCGGTAACATCGGTAAGTAGTATACATATATACACACTCGATATTTCACACCTTGCATTCAACATATCTAACCACTCTCTCATATATAGGCCGTGGCTTTGTTGCCTGCTTCCTTCACAACTCCGGCTACGAGATCGTCTTTGCCGATATCAACGAGGCCCGCACAAAATACATCAACGACACTCCCTCGTACCGTGTCATCGAGGTTGGCTCCGATGGCACCTCGGAGAACACTGTCACAAACTTCCGTGCCGTCAACTCTTGCACACACGAGGAGGACCTCCTTGAGGAGATCCGCACTGCCGACATCGTCACCTGCGCTGTTGGTCCCAAGATCCTGAGCTCTATTGCTCCCCTCATCGCCAAGGGTATCGACCGTCGCTCCAACGACGAGACTCCCCTCCACGTCATTGCCTGCGAGAACGCCATCGGCGCCACAGACACCCTCGCTGGATACATCAAGGAGAACACTCCCTCCGACCGCCTCGAGGACCACCATATGCGTGCCCGCTACGCCAACTCTGCCATCGACCGCATCGTCCCCGCCCAGGACCCCGACGCTGGCCTCGACGTCAAGCTCGAGAAGTTCTTCGAGTGGGTCGTTGAGAAGGGTCCCTTTGAGGATATTGGCATCCCTGAGATCGAGGGTATCAACTGGGTTGATGACCTGTCCCCCTTCATTGAGCGCAAGCTCTACACAGTCAACACTGGCCACGCCACTGCCGCCTACCACGGCTACAACCGTCGCAAGCGCACCGTCTACGATGCCCTGCAGGACAAGCACATCATCGCCCAGGTCCGTGGTGCTCTCAACGAGACCAAGAACCTCATCACTTCCAAGCACTCCATCGACGAGCAGCAGCAGGCTGCCTACGTCGAGAAGATCCTCAAGCGCATTGGCAACCCCCATCTAGAGGACGCTGTCGACCGTGTCGGCCGTGCCCCCATGCGCAAGCTGTCCCGCAAGGAGCGCTTCGTCGGCCCCGCCGCCGAGCTGGCCGAGAAGGGAGAGTCCATCGAGTACCTGCTCAACGGTATTGAGATGGCCTTCCGTTTCCAGGACGTCGCTGAGGACGAGGAGTCTCAGGAGCTGTCTGAGATCATGTCGGAAAAGTCTCCCGAGGACGTCGTCTCCACTGTGTGCGGCATCCAGCCCTCTGAGAAGATCTACCCTCAGCTCATCAACGTGGTGAAGCGCGTCCAGGATGACAGCCGCGATGATTGACTAGGTGCTCAACAGACTCCCATCTATTCCAAGATGTGAAGTACACGCAATGGCATGACTCTTAGACAGGGGAAAAAGGGATGGGAACAGGACTTCTTCATCCCAGGCGTTTGATATCTTTTTTTTTCATATCTTGTTTTCATCTTTGATATATACAGCGACATGGCGTTGAGGGCTCTACTAGTACATAAAACGTTTTCTTTTCTCTTTTTCATATCTTTTTTGGCTTTTAGCGTTTTATATATACCACGAGCTCATTTCACAATATATATATGATAACATACTTGTCCTGTCCAAGAGTGATGATAATAATGCATTTTACACATGTTGCTTTGAACTACAACGACAACTTCAAGACTTGATGATGTTTTGTCTCTGTCTATCTGTCTCTACCTCTAGTAAAATGTACTCAAATAAGTTCATCGAGTACTCCAGTATGAACGTTTTAATCGATACCAGGTCTATGAGGTGACCAGTATAGGCTGCGATGCAAACTAATTTCATAGATATGAAGTAGTTGACCATGCTCTCTCCGTTCTACATCTCCATGCCCCCCCCGTCAGCACTGATATTACGACTCCTTCCCTCATTTCCACCCGGTAAAGGCCCTCTAGGGTATGTCTATTTCCGTATATCCTAATCTCTTGAGTAAGGCATTCTTATTTTCCCAATATTCCCTTTCCCTCCCAGATTTCCTTTTCCCCTGAGTCAAAAACTCGGATCCAGCTGTGCTTAGTCCAACACAGCCAAGTTCAACTCAGCCCAACCCAGTCCAGCTGGGGGCACAGCCAGACATGAACACGGCCCTTGCGGATGGTGTAACTGTATGTACCAAATATAGATGATTGTTACACGCATGAGGCATGACGAAGATTGTATCATGACGAAGACTGTACTATGACGAAGCATCAAGTATCATGACAAAAAGTCAACGTACCATGACGAAGACTGTACCATGACGAAGAACCAAGTATAGTGACGAAGACTGTACCATGATGGAGCATTAAGTACCACGATGAACCGTATAGTGACGAAAGACATATATGGTATGACAACGTGAGGCGTTTTGAATCGAGGCTGGTAACATGTCAAAAGTTTATAAAAAGATCTTTGGATGACAGGGGCAAAGAAACACGATACAGCCATTCGCATTTCACATATGAAAGATCTGGCTTACCTCGGACAATTAAAACAAAAAAAAAACACGATGGTGAAGGGACTTCATCCCAAGCCTTATTTCTATTTTCAGGAACCATGCCAATCTCTCGTGTTTCGGCATTGATACATACACACACACTCACACAAGAGATAAAATGAAGAGCCAAAGTATACGGCTGTAAACATGGAAGCTTCTAATATTATCATCAAGTAAGGCTCGTTCCTGAGACGCCCCCTTTTCTGTTCACGAGACCACCCAAGAACGCCCTCTTGGTTGAGTTGTACGCGGACATAGTTGCACAAGAGGGACACACACACACATACACACACCAAACTCGTTGCACACACACGGATTTTCAAACGAACTCGTGTGTGTGTATGAAAAAGTCTTTTGTATCAGCAGACCTATTCCATGTCTCTCTCTCTGTGTGTGTCGTATTTTGGCTGAAAGTGCATGTTGCTTACATGTCAGGCACATGGTCAGCCCTTTTGTGATGCACACTGCATATTTGGTTTCTTGTCTTACACACACTTACACATATACACACATGTACACAACGCACTTGTCATGACAGTTCGGGGTAAGCAAGCTAGCGGGATCAGCTTATACAACCCAGGCACTCAAAGTGTAAGGAGTGCAGCTAGCAAGGTAGCAAAGTGACAACGTGGATACATAACACGTGGACCACCGTCTCATCTTATCATGTTCGTTCCCGAGGATCCCGTGTGACAAGGACAGAAAGTAGAAGTAGCCGATTGATGAAGGGACGAACCAAGGACGAACCAAGGGATGAATGGATGAATGGATGAGTGCTGTATGAGTGTGTGATATGTAAGAGATGTATGAATGGATGAATGATAAAATCGGTCAAGACACGCATATGCACTTGACGCACTGCGCGGCCCAACAACGTCAAGACATACATATCTGTATATACATGTCTGTACATGTAGGTAGTAGTAGGTAGTAGTATTGAGGTATTTTGAAAAAAAAAAAAAAGATGCATTCAATTGAGACCTTTTTCTCATCACATCATTGTTCCCCTCTCTTTTTTCTTCATTCTATGGATTCCAAATGCAGTATACTGCGACAAAGCACCTCTTCCGTATTGACGTATTGAGTGTCAATGTGACAGGGATGGATCTGGACTTGGACGAATGGGAACCATGATCGACAGATTGACAGCTGGCCCTGAAGAGAAAGAAACAGAAACAGAAGAAGAGCGATGGCCCGAACCGAGGAACCAACCAACCAACAACATGAGATCCAAGATGAACCAACTTGGGTACATGGTTGCGAGACTAATCAAATAAACGGGGGGGTAAAGGAGGAAATACGTAGTCTTGTTGCAACACAATACTAAGATGGACATTTGAATGAGGGAGTGGCGTGTGTTGGGGATTAGGAGGGGGGTGGAGGGACCCGTAAGAGGATGATCCGCAGCCACCGTAATCACCAATCTTCCCTCTCTCTTTTCTACTCTAGTACACTCATTTTCTCTCTATTGTGTATACTTACCAATGGAGTTCATACGTATTCATCCTTTTTTCCCTATTCACGGACGCATCTGGCGTCGGCGGCCGCATTGTGGATCCCCTCCCCACCGTGTTATCCCATTGGTCGCCTATTGATTCACACACATGTATTCAACCAAGGCCAGACCAGCAGCAGCAGCAGCAGCACACACACACTTTTCTTCTCCATCTCGCTTTCCTTGCCAAACGAGATCCAGGAGATGAGATCCAAGAAGAGAAGGGGGAGAGGAAGAGTCAGATGATGATGTTGATATACTATAAAGCTAGCTTAGAGCCAACCACGGCATGGCTCGAGCAGGAAGACGCCATCATCCGACTCTCTGTATGGTTCATTCCCTCCTCACCATCTTCACTTACTCTCTGTCTCTCTTTGTCCCCCTTTTTGATATTAGTTATCTTTTAACTTTTCTTTCAGTTGATTATATACTTCTCCAGTCTGATACTGAGCCATCATGACTACCTCACCTTCCTCGTCTAGCATTGCGGCCTCGTACCCAGACTACCAGACCACCGCTAGCCTAGACACCATTCGGGACACAGACTACTCCTACCTCGACCGTCAGTCCCACGTCTACCTAGACTATGCGGGCGCCGGTCTCGCGGCGGCGAGCCAGGTCCACGCCCACGCCGACCGCCTGACCACCCTCATAGCCGGGAACCCTCACTCGGCCAGCCCGTCGAGCGCCGTGTCCAACGACGCCATGAGCCAGGCCAGGGCCCGCGTCCTGCGCTTCTTCAACGCCGACCCCCACGAGTACTCCGTCATATTCACCGCCAACGCCACGGGGGCGGCTCAGCTCGTCGGCGAGGCGTACCCCTTCACTCGGGACTCGCGTCTCGTCCTCACGGCCGATAACCACAACTCCATCAACGGGCTTAGGTGCTTCGCCGCCAAGGCCCGTGCCTCTACCGTCTATGTCCCCGCCAACCCGGGCGATTTGCGTACAGACACTGGTGCTGTGGCTGCCGCTCTGTCCTCTTCTTCTCCTTCTATCAAGAAGAAACTTGACTTTTCATGCTTCCCCTTTTCTTTGAAGAAGAAGAAGGGTGGCCCCTCCGCTGCCAACAATCTGTTTGCCTACCCTGCCCAGAGCAATTTCAGTGGTGTGCGTCACCCCCTCTCCTGGATCAAGATGGCCCAGGATGAGGGCTACGACGTCCTCCTAGACGCGGCAGCCTACGTCACCACTGCCCGCCTGGACTTGTCGGCCGTCAAGCCAAACTACACCATGGTGAGCTGGTACAAGCTGTTTGGCTTCCCCACAGGCATAGGCTGCTTGATTGCCCGTCGTGACTCGCTGGCTCGTCTGGAGCGTCCGTGGTTCTCGGGCGGTACCGTGCGTGCTGCCACCGTCGGTGTCCAGTGGGTCGAGCTGGCTAGTGACGAGGCTGCCTTTGAGGACGGCACGCCCAACTTCCTCTCCCTGGCGGATGTGCACTACGGCATCGACTGGCTCGACAGCTCCGTCGGGCTCGATGTCCTGGCCACCCGCGTGCGGTGCCTGACAGGGTGGTTTCTCGACCGTCTGTGCGCCCTCAGGCACTCGGATGGCTCGCCCATGGCTGTCGTCTACGGGCCCGTTGATACTGTTCGTCGCGGCGGCACCGTCGCCTTCAACATCATCGATGCGAGCGGTCGTGTTGTAGATCAGCGTGTCGTTGGCCCCGAGTCGGCTGCTGTCAACATCTCCATCAGGACGGGATGCTTCTGCAACCCTGGTGCCGGGGAGACAGCACTGGGTATCGGGCGTGAGGCTATCCTCCGTGTCTCCAAGACGAAGGGTCTCTCGTTTGACAAGATCATGAAGATGCTTGATAAGCCCTTCATTGGTGCCTTGCGTGTCTCCTTTGGCGTCGCGTCTAATGCTGCTGATGTCGAAATGTTTCTGCAGTTTGTCAAGAAGACGTATCGTGATCGTGAGGTGACTTGGGATAGCTTGCCTCCTCTTGAGAGCTGCTAAGCCTTTATCTTTGCTTTGTTTTTGTTTAAGTTTGTCTTTATATCCCTCTCTTCCCTTTGTACTATCTTAATGTTTGGTTTTTTTATTTTTATTTTTTTTTTTTGGATTTTTGATACCTCTCTTTTGTTACGTTGCACCGTTGATTGTATCACGAGAAGAAGAAAAGAATAATTTTGTTTGAACTTTATGAACTTATACTTGTACACTTTTTAACGACGAATGGAACATTGAGTAACATTAAGTATGAATATACGACAACTTCATTAATATACACAATATATATTATACATACACAGATTGGGCTTCATGAAAGCAAAAGCGAA
This sequence comes from Geosmithia flava, assembly GCA_900188565.1. NCBI lineage: Eukaryota > Fungi > Ascomycota > Sordariomycetes > Hypocreales > Bionectriaceae > Geosmithia > Geosmithia flava. Next base: position 125,076 of record FYEV01001596.1, on the reverse strand, counting down.
AAGACATGGAAATCAGACATCTCAAAGTAGAAGCTTAGAACCGACGGGCAACGTAGGTTCCGTTGCTGCCAGCCCAGGTTCCATTCGTAGGAGGCGCGATGCTGCCGGTACCGCAGCTGCTGAGTTGAGGGCCAAGGGGCTCGCAGAAGTCGACGAGGGCGGGCCAAGTGTAAGACTGAATCGTGGTGTTAGCATTCCAATTCTTCGTAGGCACGGTTTTCTTTTCAAGGGATTCCAAGGAACAACTTACAAAGAGGTTCTTGGACCAGAGCGTGTCGTAGCTGTCGCCATTCTTCTGCTTAATGTCGAGGTCTATGCTGGTAGACATGGTGACGGTGCCGTCAATGCCGCTGCTGAACTGGTTGTCGCAGACAGTGCATGTGGAAGCTGGGTTTGGATGATTGTCAGTACATAAACCAAGACGTTGTCAGGGACACGGGGACACTCACAAGCCTGGATAGCAAGATCGGCCTTGACGGTGGGGACATTGAAGGCAATCTCTCCGAGGAAGCCGTAGTCTACAGCACAATTCCATGTCAGCTCGTATATTCTGGGATCACGTACATTGCTGGAGAGAAAGAACAAAACATACCGAAAACGCTGGCCTCGAGCCCAAGAGCCGGGGTGAGGGAAACAGAAGCAGAAGCCTGAACCTCAGCCTCAGCCTCAAGAGGGACAGCCTGAGCATCGACGCCCCATCCACTGGAACCACTGTTGTCGTTGTTGAGGAAGTCCATGGTAGCCTGAGAGGCAGGGATAGAAGCGGTGCCGCCCATGACGATGCTGACAGTGCCGGTGATAGGGTCGAGGTTGGCATTGAGGTTGACGGAGACGGTGGGGCCGATGGTGACGAGACCGGGGATGTCGATGCCAGCGGGGGATGCGCTGAAGAGGGGCAGGGTCTGAGACTGGGCCTGGGTGAGGGCGCCGTCGATGGTGATGTTTGTGATGGCGACGACGTCGATGCCCGAAGTGCTGACGGAGACGGAGGCGTCCTTGAGAGAGAACCACGACATGCTGAAGGAGGCCTGGACATCGAAGGAGCCCGAGGCGGTGCAGTTTGTGCACACGCCCTTGACGTTGACTCCCTCGACGGAGAAGCTGAGGTCCTTGCCCGTGAGGTCCGTGTCGAGCGGGATGGAGAACTCTGTCGAGGCGCGGGTGGCCAGGGCAGCGTCCTTGGCGTCGTCGGATCCCGTGGCCAGAGCACGCTGCTGGCCGATGGTCAGGTCGAAGGTGTGGATGGCCTCCTTCCATGTGACGTGGCGGGCCTGGAGGGTGGCCTTCTCGACATCATTGTCGTACCTGATGTTCTCGACGTTGTAGAGCACGCGGTCCGTGTTCCACCCGCAGTCGCCCTTGCCGGCCATGAGGATGAAGTGGTGGTCCTCGCCCTGGTTGACCCAGTCCCACACGTCGGCCGCATTGTTGAAGTCGCCCTTGTCCTTGAAGCTGATGGTGATATTGCCCACGCGCGTCGAGTTCTCCGGAGGACAGGTGATGGACTCGATCATGTCGTCAATCGCCTCTAGGTCTACCAGCGTCTCGTTGTCCCCCGTCATGCGGATGTGCAGGTCTGCCATGGTGCCGTGCTCGCCCTGCCACTGCAGGTGGCGGTCGTTGTGCATGCCCACGCGCGTCTTAGCCGACGATGCAGATGCTGATCCGGCGGCGTGGATGCTTGCCGACTGAGGGCGCATCGGAACCAGCACGTCCATGGGCTTGGTGTTCTGCGACGACGATGAGTACAGCACCGCACCTCCGTTGATGTGGCTGCCAGCGCTGCCGCTGCCGCTGTGACCGTTGCTGTTGCTGCTGCTGCTGCTGTTCACAGACACGAGGTTGGTGGCGCGACCCTCGTGGAAGCTGGCGTGGCGAGCACCGTGCTGGTGGAAGATGCGGGCATTGGCGGCTCCGGCCATGGCCAGAGCACCGGCCAAGATGTTTGTTAGCGATGCCATGATAGGGAAGATATAAATGAATGAATGTGTTCTTTAAGAATAACGATTATAAAAAGAGTGTGATGTTATCAAAGAATGAATCGAATCAAAGAATGACTGTTAAGTTGCAAAGCGAAAGCGAAAGCAAAAAGAAAACGAACGAAGCCCAAAAAGAATGAGTTGCTTGAGGATCTCCCGAGAACAGTCCTTTGATGAACGGCGGCAGTCCGTGGCATATATACACGCGCAACCCCGGCCAGGCGTCAGTCCATAACGGGCAAGTCAGGAGACGCCGATGGGATCCATCCCCGGCTGTCGCTCCGTGCATACAACATGAGGGTAAATCCAGGGGTCCCGTCCGTGCAGCTTACTCGACACAAGATAACTCGTACGTGATGTAGTAGATGTAGTACTCCGTAGAGTCAATAGTAGTATCGTGTATGGCTCACAGGACTCGGAATATGCCATGTCGAATGGAAGAACGGAGTGACCGGGGTAGATGGCGGGATAGACGGTAGGATCTGCATGATAGCTCAATAGTGAAGAAGACTCGTACGTTTGTCACTGGATGGGAGATCTCCCCCCTCTACCACGAGTAAGCGTGCGGCTCTCCCTGCGTGCACCTGTTCTCGTATACAGGTAAGAGTAATATGCAGTCTTGGCGTGCTCGAGCCCGTCTCAGTCGTTCAGCGGGTTACAACGTACGAGCGATTGAGAGGAAGGAGTTGATGGGTGAGTGGGGTGAAAGGGGGCCAAAGGAGCAGGGGTCGGATTGGAGCCTTCTCTTTTAAGATGCCCAATTGGTGAATCCTACTAAGACGGACGGACGAATATTGTGCCTTGGAAAGTTGTCCGTTGGTGTATTATTACGGTTGCAGGTTGGTATCTTTACCCGTACTTACTACATGCACTCAGTAGTATTATTACTCAAACACCAGACTTGAGACTCCTAGTATTGATCCGAGTGTGAATAGCAGAGCGGTGGTATGTATTACTAGTAGTATCTACTATGTAGATATAGCTTGGCCTACTAACAAGAGGGTCCCTATACCCGTTGACAGTTTCGCATTGATGCGAACCTGTCTCCAATTCTAAGATAGTTTTCAATATGCCATTGTTCCTGAACCACTATTCCTTGACCATGTCCCCAAGCCCTGTTCGGTAGCCGGAAGGGCTCCATATTGCACCAGGATGCGGCAGTGCACGAACAGCCTCATGCAACCGGGCCGTGAAGGCTGAAGCAAGCAAGCAACGACGAACCCCAGCACAACGTGCGGCAATTATCAATACGAGAAAACTCGATAGAGAGTAAGGGTGTTTTTGGAAACGTCTATAATAAAAGTCTATAGTGCTACCTGTAGTAGCAGGGCTTGCCTTATAAGACTCCACGTGGTCAAGGCGTCATCATGAGGCACCCCCTGCCTTCAACCTTGTCGCATCTTTGGCCCCCACCTACATTTATCAGGTACACGATGCTACGTAGACGATGGAATGGGGGAGAGTTTTTTTAACTGCGCCGCGTCTCGGAGTCAATGCCTGTGCAGTGTCATAGCTCACTTGGCATACATGTAGTATTTGATCTACGGTGCGGTAGTCGTATGCCAAGTTGAATAGTCTTGTCGCTCAATATCCGAGGCTATAGATATACATATCTAGCTTGATAGTACAGCATCTTCTGATCAGTTGATGGTTCCCACAATGCTATTGACTATAGGATCTACATGTATCGTGTGCTTGCAGCTGTACTCGTAATCCCGAGTGCTCTCTTCAAATGCCCGGCACATTGCTACCGAGCTCTGAACGGCATTTTCCACGATCAGTACGAGTTACTAGAGTCATATGCTAGTAACGGCTTCCCTTCAACTACTCCTCTGTACATAATAGTAAATAATACTGATATAGGATCTACACGTATTATGCCCAATGTCGACCCTCAATGCACGGCAATATACTCCGTACATACATGTACTAACTAAGCCGTTTCTTCAATGCGATCTGCCAGGTACGAGAACTACTTACATGTATTCTTCATGCATAGTCCAAGAACTCGTGGCTTGCTCAATGCTCGGAATTACACTCCCTGTGCCGGCTTGAATCGTTTCTTTTCACTGCCACCATCTACCTTCGTACACGGAATGATTTATAATGCCGATTCCAGCATTTGTGAGGGAGAGAGTTTCTTTAATGCAAACGGCACTACATTTCCCGTCGGCGTTTATTCGTTTCTCTAGATCCGTGTGTGCCGAGTTGGATGGTACTGGATCTACACGTATGTCTCGGCATTGGGTTGGATCACTCTTTACGAGTTGAGCTAGTATATCAATGCAACGGCACCATCCTACCGAGTTGGATGTCATCTACACGTGCCATGTTTGGGAGTATGGCCCCGGTGTTCCTCGTTTCCCCAATGCCGAGTTGATGTCCTACCCTTGATCTACACGGTTCGTAACCTCCAGGAGAACAGTTTCTCCATTATGCCGAGAACACAAGATCTACACACATTCTGGTCGTTTCTGTGTCTATTAGTAGTATACCAGGATGTACTATTGACATCGAAGTAGAGTCATACCGTTACTGCTGACACTAGGTGGGCTCATGATACACACATGCAGGCTTCGTCATACAGGCTCGACAACATAGGACCAACCACTTTCAATGCCATACGTCATGATTGATTTTGACTAACCTACATGTAATTATCGGATTCGAATCTCAAAACAGGAATGGAGAAAAGAACAGTACGATAAAAAGGGAAAATTATATGAAAAAAAAGGGACCTAAAAAATGAAAAAGAAACCAGCACAGAAAACGGCACAAGGACAGAAGAAAGTCATCATCCATCATTGTACGAGTACGACCCGTCCCATTCCATTTCCTCTTGTCGTACCGGTAGAGCGCCTCTGCTCCTCGCCCGGCACCACTAAGCCAGACTGTTCCATCCGACCCAGCTCCTCGGCATGACGCGCCAGATCTTGACCTCTCCGCTTCGCAGGTCGTCGAGCTTGAAGCTCTCCTGCTTCACCTTTTTGCTCTCCCTTCCTTGCTCCCATGCCCTGACCTTCTTCTTGGTCCCGTCCCACTCCGCCACTACGGCCACGTGGTCCGGCTTGCCGACTTCGGCAGAGTACTTGGCGTGCATCGGCCCGTGCTTGCCCTGGAAGCGCGCGTTGCGGATCGAGATGATGTCTCCCGCTCGGATCACGTCGTGCTGCTGTGTCGATGCGTTGCCCATGTTGGAGTACACCAGCGCACCAAATGCCCTGGTGCCGACTGGCTTGAGCGCGTCCCGGAAGGGGCGGAGAAGCTCCAGCACAAGACCCATCGGAGTTCCGTCACCGACGACTGTGTCTTTCTTGGCCGTAGCTGCGTCCGAGATGGGGCGTCCGAAGCGCTCGTAAAAGTCCTCCATCTGGTCCTGGCGGAGGGTCCTGGGAGGTGGCTCGTGGCGCTGCTCCAGCTCCGCGTCCGACGCGTCGTACGGGTCATAACGGACTGTGATTATGGTCTGCGAGTAGTCCTGGAACAAGACCCAAATCTCCCGCGTGATCTCTGTCTTAGATCCTCCGTTGGTAGTCGTTGTCTCGTCACACTCGTAGTACACGTCCCGCCTGCCCTGCAGCGTCGGCGGTACCTGGTTGGGCTGCTTCCACCAGCCGCTCTGCACCCCAAGGTCAATGTCCTCGGCGATGAAGCTCGAGTCGACGCCGGGGCGTGTTATGTCCACCGACCGCCTGTTGCTCATGCTCAGTCGCCCCATCTCGAGAGACGGCCGACCACGGCTGCTGGGCGCCGCGGGAACTGCCCTGCGTTCAGCCTGGGGCGAGCTGGGTGCCGAGGGAAACTCGCCTTCCTCCTCGATCCGTGCAGTCTTGTGCGCAGGCGCGGTGTAGTTGTACGGGTCATACTCATCCTGCCCCACCATCGGCGAGGCCGGGTTGGAAGCCGGGGGAGGGGGCGGCGGGGCCGAGCGGGGGAAGTCAACCGACCTGCGCTTTGACTCGGGCGGGGGTTGCGACGGGATCGGGGGAGGAACCGCTCGCGGGGCCGCTGCCGAGGGAACGGGAGGTGGCACTGCCGGAGGCCCGTCCGCGGGGGATAGCGGCAAGGCTTCCTCGAGACTAGATTCACGCGCATGACCCTTGAGTGCATCCTTGTGAGGGACGTAAGACGCAATGTCCGTATCGTAGTCTCCCTCGTATTCGGCCGCTTGGCTGTCGTTTTCCTCGCCAGCTTGGGGAGGCCTCGAGGGCAAGTCGACACTGCGCGGCTGTGCGTCGGACGTCGACTGTCGGCTGAGACCGCCAGGTCCGGGCGGCGGCGGAGGAGGGGGCCGTGTCGAAGCTGGAGGAGGGGCCGGGGCACTTCCTGGAATCGGAGGGGGCACTCGGCTGCTACGCTTGCTAGTCGGAGACAGCGGCGAGCCCTCGGTAGCAACTGGAGACATGGGCGGGGATCGGATAGGGGTGTCGGCCATCTGCGTGGAGATAGGCGGCATCGGAGGAAGCCTGGGAGGCGGGGGGGCCTCTGACGTAGCCGAGTCAGGCACGTCCCTGGCATTGTCCGCAGAGTCGTCGTAGTCCGAGGCGGATCCATCTGTAGGGGAGTGGACATTGCCCGGCACAGGAGGTGGCGGTGGGCGCGCTACAGTCTCAAGTCAGCGATGAACAGCCTTGGGTATACATATCACCATGCCAGGTATAACGTACACTCAGAAGGAACAGGCGGCGGGGCTGGCCTAGTGGCAGGGGCCGGCACCGGTGGGACGGCCGGGGGCTGGGGCGCTGCACGTAAAGGATCACGGGTCAGAATCTACATTTCAAGAGGGGTGGGGCGACTGTGACTGGGTGTAGACATGACATACCACTACTGGGGGCAGGGGTGAGAGCTGGTGTTGTCTCATCGTCTTCGTCCTCCTCTTCGTCTATGTCGCCTTGGGCGACCTCGCGAGAGGGTATCGGAGGTGGGGGGGCACGGGTGGCCGGGGACCCCGCCGAATGCTGAGAAGCCACGGAGTCCTCAGACCTCCTGCCTCCATCCTCAGACCTCCTAGGTCTACCCATACCCGGCAGAGCCATCATACCTGGGATGGGTTGAGGTGCTCGAGAAACCGGTTCCTCCGCTTCTTCCTGTACAGGCGCAGCCTCGGGCTTAGACGCCTTCTTCTTCGGGGGTGCACCAGCACCGGGAGTGGGAACGCCAAACATGCTATGGAAGCCCATGCCACCACTCATCTTGGCCATGCGAGCGCGGAGTTCTTCCTTGCGCTTCACTTCGGGGTCGACGTCATCGTCTTCCTCTTCTTCAGCGTCATCATCATCTTCTTGGTCGACAGCCTTCTCGGCCTGACCCTCGGCCTCCGGCTGTCGCGAAGCGATAGGAGGGGGTGCGGCACCAGGAATAGGCAGAGGAATCTGGGGAGTCTGACGAGGGGGCTGGTCCTCGTCATCGTCGCGCTCTGTTGTGTCGTCCTGTCCCTCTGTGGTATCGCCAGCGCCCGACATGTCGGCCTCGTTCCCGTCGTGAACGGCCTCGAGAGTTTGGCCCCTGGACGACTTGCGTCTATGAGGTAGGGGGGCACGAGAGACGCTACTGCCGTCATCGGTTGAGGTCCTCGGTCGGGATTCTTCAGTGGACCTTCGCACGGGCACAGGCGGGGCCGGGACATCGTGCGCCTCGCTGCCACCGTCGTGTTGCTCGACGTCTTCCTCCGCCGGGGCAGGGGCAGGAACGGGAGCAGGGGCGGCAGCATCGGCAGGCTTCTTGGGGGGTTTCTTGGGTTTCTCCTTCTTGGTACCCGGATCAGCGTGACGCATGGCCTGCTCCCTCTGCTGTTTCTGGAGTAGGGCAATACGCTCCTTGAGGGTGGTGGGCTTGGGCTGGTCCTCCTCTTCAGCACCCTCGACAGGCTCGCTGGGCACGAGGCCGGCTCTTTCGGCTTGCTCCTGGTCCTCCTGCTCTTTGGATTTTATTTCCGGGTCTTCCTCGCGCTTATAGACCTTAGCGACGGGGGCCTTCTGCGGGGGAGGAACGTAGGCATTTCGGCTGGGCGGGGGCGCAACAAAAGGCTTCTTGATGAAGCCGGAGCCACCACCACCACCTCCAGCATTTAGGTTGGTGGGCTTGAAGGGGGCGATTGGCGGGGCAGCGGACTTGTTGAAGGCAGCAATACGATCCTTGAATGAATTGCCACTGGGTTTTTCAGACACGGGTGGCGGGCTAGCAGCCCTAGCAGAGGCAGCCGGGGGGGCAGAAGCCTGCGGCGGCGACTTCGCAGCGGGAGCGGCCGGGACGGGAGCGGGCGCAGGCTGAGGAGGCGGGGGGCTGACAGCTGGCTCCTCAATCTCGGGTTCCTCCTCGGGCTCGGGCACGGGTACTGGTGCCGGCTCAGGAGCGGGCTCCTCTTGGGTGGGAGTAGGCTCTGGCTCGGAGGGCGCGGTGGGTTGTTCAACAGCAGGCTGTTCAACATCGTCCTTCTTGGGACGGCTGCGTGTAGGGCGAGGGGGTGCGACGGGTTCTATCTTGTCGACGTAGTTGCGGGGGAAGAGACCTTCCCTCTTGGCACCGTCGTCGTCGAGATATTCGCCCGTATACCAATCGTCCTCGTCGGCTTCGGTAACGGTAATGACCTGACCCTCTGTAAATGTGAGGTCATCCTCATGGGGTGAGGAGTACTCGTAGAGGGCCTTGACGCGGAACAGGCCAGTCATGGTGAGTGCGGGGAGGTTGGCTTGTCGATGCTAAGCGCCGCACACACACGCACGGGGCAAGCTGGGAGCTTCTGCAGTCGGTGTGCAAGAGGCCGGGTGGTGGCACCTCTGTTGTCTTTTGTCTTCTCTCCCCACTTTCGACCTGTCTTTGATTCTCCGGTCGGTGGCGGATTCGTTCCGAGGGTGGTTGACAGTCGGTGCAAGAGAAGGGACAAGGGCCACTGACAGTCAAGGTCGGTCGATGGAGGAGCAGCAAGACAAGATGGAGACGCAAGACGCAAGACGCAGCAGGCGGGAGGTGAGAGTGTGGGGCAATGCTGTGTCAGCTCCTGGGAGCCCCTGCTGTGGACTGTGGAGGGGGAGGGGGGCGTAGTTGAGAGGTCCAAGCTCCTTTTCTTAAATATTGTCGGTCTGTCAGAGAAGAAGGCGGTTGTTTTGTTGCCGAGAATGGTATTCCCACACGGTAGGATATCTCAAGTAAAAAGCAAGAAATAGACAGAAGAAGAAGAAAAAAAAAAAAAAAAGGAAACTCAGTAATAGAAGACGGGAGAGTTGGAACAGGCAGACGGAAAGATGGAGTATGGGAGAGGCTGTGTGAAGGGCAACCGAGGCCAAGACGGTTTAGGCGGATCGACGGTTCTGCTTCTGTCTACGTCAGCGATGGATAGACGGCAGTTTGCCAGTGGGAAGATGCACTGGAGGATGGAGTGGAGTCTGCCTAAACGTAGCGGTTGCTGCGCTATTAAAACCGCTACAGCCTCCCCAACGCTTCCGCCATCCACTGGACGCCCGGGGCTCTCCTACTCTCTCGCTGTAATCCTCAGTAAGTGTGCTCGTTACGGACGCGACAGAATGCTTGCCGTTATTATTGTATTAAAACTAAGCATGTACCGTTACGGACGGGTATATTACGGTGCGCATAACGGCACACAGCACCTATACGACGGACCCGACAACAGAGAGGACCATGGTATGGATATAGCAGCCACCATGACAACTCAGTGATAATAGGACATTCAGACTCATCAATCAGAATGGGGTACCAAGCACGCCTCTTCTGGGAGCGACTTCAAGTATTATTAGTAGCATTTAATGTCGTACTGCTACCAACACCACCCTCTCCCCACAAACGTCATATGTACCATCAACCACTACCACTCCGTACTACTAGTAGCAGTAAGTAGTATCTCAGAAGCTCCACGACGTAACCTTAAGCGTCTTTCCAAGCAAGCCTACATATATGAATACTATGAGCTCGTCTTCCGAAGAATAGAGATAGGCATAAAAAGAATACCCACGACATGAAACCTGAAAGCTTCTCCAAATCCTAAGAAGGGGAAACCATGTTTCGCCATGCTAGGCAGACCCGGCGCATGAAACCGAGTGATCTGACTCTTGAGTCGTTGCTGATACCTACCACCAGCTGCCAGCGTACTTGTAGCTGCTCAGCCTCCTTGCCACCCGGCCATCAATGCAATATTTCCATCCTGGGACATTTACGTCTCACATGCATCTGAGCCCACCCTCCTCTGTAGACTCATCCACGAGTGACATGCTCTATTGCCAACCGCCACCTCCTTCCGAAGCCCCGAAAGCCCCGAAGTTGACTCTTTAGCTTTCTCTCTCGTCCGCGTGGCCGGACGTATCTGACAATGGTTCAAACATTCGGGCCAACCACTGTGCAACGTGGACTCTTATTTTCTGATGCTGCGTTGGTCGTACGTCGCGATACATAATACTCGTACACTGCACAATCTATTACGGAGCGAGCGTCTATTACGGAGTGTCTATCATGGACAAGAAGTACATGTAGCATAAGTTGCACGCCGACCACCACTCGCTTACACTCTCAGTGCATCGTTTGCTACTGGTGTTAATACAAGTAGAATAAGAAAACACTCATGTCTATCATCTCCAACAAATGATCAACATGATTAACAGCTGTTTTGAGCCTATTGGCAAGTATCAGTAGGCGACACCGTGACAGGCTTCGCGGGGTGATGTAACCGCCACCACTAGCAGTGACTGACACTTTAGTAAAAGTGTGGTGCACGATCCATCCCACTTTGACTTTGGAAAAAAAAATCAAGACAGCCACTGCACAACCTAGCTTCTTTCAAGAATCCTATCCCAGAAGCCTTCACCTCTGTACGATATTGATTCAGCCACCGATTTCTACATATTTACATATATATACACCTTCTGCAAATACGTACACAGCCAGCCGTCATCATGAACAACCTACCAAAGCCAAAGAGCATCCTCAAGTCGCTGGCCTCGACGACGCCCAGCCCACGCCGCCCCGACTCCAGGCAAGTCGCCATTGAGCACGCTCGCATCCTCCAGCAACGCAAGGACATGGAGGCCCGCATCCTCGACGACGTCGTCCTCCTGTCCGAGTACCCCCATCACACAACGGACCCGGCCAACCCCGACCCCCGCGACATTGCCGACTTCAAGGCCCACGTTCGCCTCTTCCAGCCCTCCGACTACGACGACCTCATCGAGGAGCGCAACGTGAACAACCTATGCGGCTACACCCTATGCAGCCGATCTAGGCGCAAGAGCGGTCCCGGTGGCGAGTGGACCATATCCGCGTCGAACCAGATTGTCCGCCGTCGTGATGTTGAGATGTGGTGCTCCCAGCGTTGTGCCCGGCGCGCACTCTACGTCAAAGTTCAGCTCAACGAGACGGCGGCCTGGGAGAGAGCGGGCATCCCAGACATCGAGATCGACCTTTTTGATGACAGTCACGATCCCAACGAGTCCGAGGTCGATCGGACAGCCCGCAAGGTGGGCGAGATGCAGCTCAACGACCAGCGCCAGGCTGCCAAGGATAGCGCTGCCCTCGCCCTGGAGCGTGGCGATAAACAGTCTGCAAAGCCCACCTTCAAGGTCGCCCTGCGGGAGAAGAAAACCGTACGGCCCCCAACAGATGCTGCGGCAGACGAGTTTGACGAGGACAGCCATCTTATGGTAGACAACTACAAGCCCAAAACGGGGGACAAGTCGAAAGCATGATGGTACAGGCCCCGTAGACCAGTAAGCCAAGGAGGGGACAATGTTACAAGAGATAATGAATATACGAATGTACGGCCCAGTTACGACTCCCACCACCGTAAACCCGACTATTCGTCTAGGTCAAATGAATTCAATGCTTGGACTTCAAGGCCAATACTACGATGTCGGTCACACGAGAATCGTTACCAATCAGCATATGTCCATAACGCACACAGGGTCAACATCACGACGGGAAAATGGAAAACCAAAAGGCCAGAGCCTCGAGGGGGGAGAGAGTATTGGCGATCAAGCATCGTCTCCAGACGTCCACTAGGGACAAATCCAGAGAGTCAACGACACCTTGTGGGGGTTCAATGATCTTTCTTTTGAGATCTATGCAGTCACTACCGTCCTAAGACGCCATGTAGCCCGAGAAGAATAAAAACAAGAAAAGAAAAAAGAAACCCTTGGTTGTAACGTGCCAGACAACCCCCAAAAATATTGTTGTGTGATCGTCGGATCCGCCTTTTTTGTGTGTATTTTTTCTTTCTTTATTTCGTTTTCATCGTCATCGTTCCGCTGTTTAGCGGCGGTCGAAGCGGCGGCCACCACGCTCGGGAGCCTGGTTCTGGGTGATGGGCTGGGGGTTGATAGCGATGTTGTCGAACTGTGGTAGATCTATTGTCAGTCTTGTTTTTTTCTTTTGTTCGGTGGGAGAGTAGATTGTTGGGAAGGAACATACGCCGAGGTGCTTGAGCAGGTCGCGGGTCTCGAAGTCGACGTCCAGGCGGCCGTCGTCGGACAGCTGGGCGAAGTCGAGAGCGGAGATCTCGGGGACGTACTGGTCCTTGCGCTCACGCTCCTCCTCCTGGAGCTTGAAGGAGATACCGCGGACAGGACCGGCCTGGATACGGCGCATCAGGTGGGTGGTGTAGCCGGCAATCTGAAGAAACAGTCATGTTAGCATTTCCTATCCTGCCTTTTTATTCTGCCGTCCCTTCTTCCCTAACCCGCTCGGGAGTCCGCTGTGTAAGGGTAAGGGTCCTTGGGTTGTGCTGACCTTGTTGCGGAGGCGCTTGGAGGCAATGATGGCAATCTCATCGCAGATGCGCTTGTTGGTCTCGAAGTCGAGAGTGAGCCTGGGGTAGTAGCGCTCAATGATGACCTTGGCGGACCTCTTGACAGTCTTGGTACGGACGCGACCCATTTTGGCGGTATTTGTCTGGCGTTAGTCGGGGATGGACGTTGACAAAAGGAGGGTGTGTTGAGAGAGTCGCTTCGTAGAAATCTAGAGCTGCCAAAATTTGGTGGTTTGCTCGGTGGGGCTGCGTTAGCACACACAAGAATTACACGTTAGGGCTGTGTGGACGGGCACGTGCCTGATCACGTGCGTGAGAAAACTCCAGACAGCTCCGCTAGGTACGAATAGCATTGTTACTAAGCTGTCAGCAGCGCAAGATGATTGGCCAACAGTGACGTACGATATTCAATAAGCTCAAAGTATTCAATGATTGTAATACATTTCCATATCTATTATACAGGTACATAGGATACAAATATTCCGCTGGTAACAAATGGCAGCGAAGGAAACAAATTCAAAATCCGCCTCTACCCTTTTTTTTTTTCAAATGTACTGGAGCATCAAGACTTCTCAGGCGGGTCCAGCCCGTAGCTGCTGGAGCTGCTCACAATGTCCTTCTCCGGGGCCGAGACATCGTCTAGGACCTCGTCGGTCACACGCTGAAGGCGCTGGGCTCCCCTCGACTCGCTGGCACCCTGCTGATCCTTCTGCGAGGGCATCGTGCGCTTGAGAGGAGAGTTGTTGTAGATCTTAGACTGTCCCAGAGCCTCCTTGGCAATGACCTGGGCCTCAGCACCCGTCTCGCGCACCTTGACCACGACCTTTCCAGCCGGGTCGACGGTGGCTGTGTAGGGCTCGACGTAGGCCTTGGCACCACCAAAGCTGGTGATGTCCAGGTGGGAGATGCCGTTGAGGGGCTTGCGGGATGCACCTCGGCCACGGATAGGGCGGACGTTGAAGTCGTTATCACCCGTGGGGACACCAGCGACGAAACCACCGATACCAACCTTGGCAGGGCTGGCACCTAGCCTGGGATGAATGATCCTGGAAAGCACTGGCGAGCGGTGGGCCTGAGGTCCATACACGGGGTGGTTGTCCATGACAGCGTTAGTCCGCAGGTAGCTGATACCAGCAGACGGGTGGCTGGGCGGCGGTCCCGACTTCCCGTAGGGGCTCTCGGTTGTCTTCTTGTTGTCGTAGAAGAAGACGCCCGTCTGGGCAAAGCCAATGGGCTTTCCAAGGGGGGCGAGGTCGAGGAACTTGGAGACAAGGTCGTACAGTGTTACCCTGTCGTTGCGTAGCGATCGCAGGTACTGCGTGAACTGGCCGGCCTTGATCTGGTGAGGCTCAACCTTGGGCGGCGGGGAGATACCGGCGTCGCGGGCGTCGGTGTTTTGCTTGACCGTCAGCTCCTCAGCGAGATTCTGCCTGAGAAGTTCCCTGAACTCAGCACGCTTGGGGCGCACGCTCTTGTCGAGGAACTTGATAAAGTCTCCCTCAGACATGCGGGCCAGCCAGGGGCCACGGAACTTCCAGCGCTTGTCGTCTGCCTTATTCTCGTCGATGGTGGTAAAATCCATGTCCTCTTCAAAGACAGACTTGAGCTGACCAGCTGCCGAGTCCCTGGACCGGTAAACATCCTCTTCGGGCTGAGGTATGCTGAGGGCGATGCGCATCTCGCCAAACTTCTCCAGGGACAGGGAGTGGTCGGCGGCTGAGGCGTAATCGGTAATCTTCTCGACCGTGTCGAACTGCTTGATGCGTACAAGAGGAGTCGTGGTGGCCATAGTCTGCTTGAGAGGCAGAGGGCGCTTAAGACCCCAATCACCCTTCTCGCGCGAAGCAAAAGGCGACGTGATAGATTGGTGCTGAGGATAGCTCTGGGTTGCCGTAGGAGACCAGTTCTCGCCAGGAGTGGCAGGCGGATCGCGCAGGGGCTTAGGAAGAGCAAACATCCGGGACGACCGAAGGAGTGCCCCTCCAGGCGACACGGTGCGGACCCCCATATCGAATTGTGTCGGTCGGCAATGTAGGGATGCCGTTGACGATGGGAATGGATCGTACGGTTAAAGTTGGGGAGGTCTGGCAATACGCGACGGGGATCAAAATTCGTTGCTGTATTGAGTTTTACCGAGATTGGCCCGGGAGCTACCTGACAACGGAAAGGGGAGGGAGCGATGGACGGGGCGAGCCGTTTCACGACCTTTAAACGTAGCATACCCTGCACTGAGCGGAACAAAATCTGTCGCTGAATCGACGTAACAGCCGGAAGAACCAACAAAACTTGGTCTTGAGGAGTCTAAGAATGCACATGTTCTCTATCCGGTAGCTTCAGAGGCCTCAATAGGGCAGAGTGAGAAGTTACAAAGAAGAGAAGAGAGCATGCAAACAGCCAAAAGGATGGCATCCAACATTTACCAGTCTCCAGCACTCACGTTTGAATTGGTAGCAAGGTGCTCTGTATGTGCCAAATCCCAGATGATAATGACCTAGTGATGGAACGAATGGGCGGCTCTAATACTTTATTATCAGACCACGCGTGCTCGGGCTTCGAACCTGACTCTTCCTCATGGCCCTGTCCAGCTACCTCTTTTCATGCCCGTAGCTACTCAGGCTTCCCTCAAGGGCATCACACCAGAGCAGCTCGAGGAGACAAGCTGCAGGTTATGCCTGAACAACACATACCATCTTGGCCTGAAGCCGGGTAAGGATGTTCTCGACACTATCGGGGGAGCTCACAAGCTCCAAGGATGGAACCATAACATTCTCACAGACAGCGGCGGGTGAGTACATATATGATTGCACTTCGACTCAAGCAATGGTGTCGCACGGAGAAAAAAGGCATGGGAGACTAATGTCTTACAGTTTCCAAATGGTAAGCCTTTTGCAACTGGCGACCATCACGGAGGAGGGAGTTCGATTCCTGAGCCCTCATGATGGATCACCCATGCTCCTAACGCCCGAGCACTCGATGGCGCTTCAAAACTCTATTGGCAGCGACATCATGATGCAGCTGGACGACGTACTGGTCACGACATCCCCAGACCACGAGCGGATGCGGGTAGCCATGGAACGATCAGTACGGTGGCTGGACCGGTGCATCGCTGCTCATAAGAACCCGCATCGCCAAAACCTCTTCTGCATCATCCAGGGAGGATTGGACCTCGAGATGCGCCGCGACTGCTGCCGCGAAATGGTAGCCCGCGACACTCCCGGAATCGCCATCGGCGGACTCAGCGGCGGCGAGGCCAAGCACGACTTCTGCCGTGTCGTGGCAACATGTACGGCCATGCTACCGGAGTTGAAGCCCCGATACGTCATGGGTGTCGGCTTCCCAGAGGACCTGGTAGTCAGCGTGGCTCTGGGCGCCGACATGTTTGATTGCGTATGGCCGACGAGGACGGCTCGCTTTGGCGCCGCCGTCACAAGACTCGGCGTTCTCAATATACGCAATGCCAAGTTTGCTAGCGACTTTGGGCCCATTGAGGAGGGCTGTGGGTGCGCGTGCTGCCGGCCCGTTCATGATGGAGGAATGGGCATCACCAGGGCTTTTGTCCATCACAACTCATCCAAGGAGACGGCCGCCGCCCACCTGCTGACTATACACAATGTCTGGTATCAGCTGAACTTGATGCGCGAGGTGCGCGAGTCTATCATTGCCGACACATTCCCCGCTTACATCAAGTCCTTCTTTGTCAACCTATACCCTGAAGGGAAGTACCCTGACTGGGCTGTCGAGGCGCTGAAGACGGTCAGTGTAGATTTGGCCAAATGATTTGGCCGTGTTAGAGCTTTTGCATCTAGATGGAGTCTACTTTCAGCACTACTTGTACCCAATGTCATTGCTTTTCAGAGGTGTCATTTCGCATTCCATGTGGCCTATTACTCAGTTTACTTTCATCCATACTCTCCAGCGCCTCGGGGAGGATTAGAGAATCCCAGTATCCTAACGAGATCATGAAACCAACAATAAGCATGAGTTGATGGGAAGTATCGTTCAGTATAATATATTTAATCCGTGCAGACATGAAATCGTCTGGTTTTCAAACCATAACACCTTTTGGACCTTTTTGTATTTGGAACAGTTGTATTGGTCCTGATTGCCAACAAGCATATGCTGATGATGGGTGAAAGTAGAGAGCTGCTAGCAATAGTGGAGAATGGGGCGACGATTCCCCAGGCACAGACCCACCTTCCACCCGACGGCTGGTGGACCGTAATTTATCCGTCTCCCGAAACTTTTCCAACTGGGCGAACCGCGTCCAAATTGAACATTGCCTTCAATTGCTCCCTAGAGCGCAGCATTGCCTTGCCCATTGACGGCTTGTTGCATCACTACAGCACACAATGTAAGACTTCTCTATAGCGCCCGTTGGCTAATACCAAGAATACCATACACTGACGCATCTAATTTCACAGGTCCGTAGCATCAAGATACAGCAGCATGATGCTGTCCCGGGCAATCAGGCCCGCTGCCTTCTCGGCCCCCTTGGCCATCCGGGCCTTTTCGACGACATCCCTTGCGGCCGCCGCGAATGGCCGTTCTGCCCGCAAGAACCCTCTCATCGGCGGTAACGCTCCCGCGGCTGCTGCACCCGTCCAAGAGAAGCCCCGTGCTCCCGCTCCCGCTGAGCAGGCAGCTACTCCGCCCCCTCCTCCCCCTGCTGCAGACAGCGCCGCTCCCGAGGCCCAGCAGACCGAGACGAAGCCCGGACACGCCTACGACGCCGCAGCATCCTCTGCGCCTACATCCACCCCCCCGTCTTCGGGGTACGTCGACATTGCCAAGCTCCTGGACAACCATGCCGCCGCGTACGCCCGATCCGTCAACAAGACGACGGACCCGCTGAACCAGCCTCGCGTGCGCTGCACCCCCGTCACCGGCCGCACAATCTTCCTCGAGGGCAACCCGCGTCTGCCTGGCACAGCTCACAACCCCGACCACGCTTTCAACCTGCTCAGGAGGGTCGTTCGAACCGGCCAGATCAAGACGCTCTGGCACAGGCAGCGCTTCCACGAGCGTCCTGGTCTGCGTCGTAAGAGGCTCAAGTCCGAGAGGTGGAGGAGTCGTTTCAAGCAGGGCTTCCAGGCTACCACTGTGAGGGTGCGTGAGCTCAAGAAGCAGGGGTGGTAAACAGTGTATGACAACTTGTGTGAGAAGGACAACGAAATCATTTGTACGATGATGCCGGGCAGGTGGTGGAGTTGTGTATGTACAATAGCGAGCCAAAAATATGTATAGAGTACCCATTGGAAAAAAAAAAAAAAAGAAAGCTGGCTTTAATTCACATTCTGTGTGCAAAGGCTACGTATGTATACATATAAACTTGATAGTCGTGACTAGTAGTCGTCAAACTCTAGCTCCTTGGTCGGACTGGGCATCGGGCTCGCTTTGATCTTGGGCCTCGACCGAAACACGGCCTCCATATCCTCTTCGCCGAGCATTTCATCTGCTAGCATCGTCCTCTCCGACTCGTCCTCCTCAACGGCGGGGAAGTAGCTCCCTTCCCTGCGCGGCGGTAGCCTAGAGATACGCTGGGACCTGCGCCGTTCAATCTGCGCCTTTTGCCTGGCCTTTTCGAAACCTGCCATGCTGCGACGTGTGCGGCTGACGAGATCGTGGCGGTCATCTTCATCGTCCTCAACAGGCGTCCTACTGTTGTCTTTGCCGGCAGAAGGAGGTGTCGGTGTCTTCTTGGTGGCCTCAGGTTCGGGTTCGTCGTGTTCCAAAAAGTCCATAGACGCGCGCGGGCCCATGGAGAGGCGCGTCCGGTCTGCCAGTGAGAGGGTGTGGCGTGGCTTGCTGCGCTTGCTGGGGGACGGCGACGCCTTGTCAAGTGACTCTAGGATCTGCTCCGCCGCAGCCCTGGTTGGGGAAATAGGTACATCGTCACCGGGGAAGTAGGGCTGAGCGTCAAATACGTCCATAGAGCCTCTGCTCGAAGATGGCGTGGAAGGGTGCGGCGACGAGTCTCGTGGGATGTCCAATGGTGGTGGGGAAGCAAGTTTGGGTGGTGAACGGGACGAGAGGGCCCTCTTAGGCTCATGAGTTGATGGCTGATCAGGCCGTGGAAGCTTTGGCCTCACTGGTAGACGCCTTGTTGTTGGCACTTCCATTTTTGGCGATGCTTTCTTGACAGGTGGCTCGGGTGGCGGTGCAATGTCACGCAGCTCATCGTCAATGTCGCTGAGTTCCGAGATTGTCCCCGTCGATGTCCTTTCAGTTGCCGAGTAGCGACGGGCCATCTTGTGTCTGACAGGCAGGTTCAACAGGGGGTTTGAAGGCGGGCTGTCGACATCAGCCAGCTCCCTTTCAAGACCTTCTAGCATGTCGCGGTATTCTGCGTTGGGGCTTAGACGCCCAGCGTCCGTCTTTCCAGGTACCACTTTGCCCGGTACCAGGTTCTTGTGAGCTCCAAATCCCAGATCGATGCCCCTTGTCCCTCGGGAAGTCGTTTTGGGCTTGGAGGGCGAGGCTCCGGCGTCTGAGGTCTGGCCGCGGAATATGTCGTGACGATAGCTCTGCCACTTCTCCAACCTATCGCGGTGCATCTTCACGCGGCCCTCAAGCTGCTCCAAGAGACCGGTTCCTTTAGCCTCGAGCTCGCCTAGCCTGTTCTGTTCGACTCTGCGCCAGACCCTGTCAAAGGACATGCCGAGTAGGCCATCCTTTGAAGCTCCAGCGTCACCTTGGAGTAACGTCTCCATCCAGCGCTCATTCCCGGACCAATTATTGCGGACAGTTCGCCACATTTCCCGCCTAGCCTCGTCGGAGACAGATGCTACCGTGTCGTCCTTTTCTCTCTGGCGAGCTTCCTCTTTCCTCCGCACGACGCCCCTCTCTTTGATGCCCAGGACATCGCCAAAGTCGCGATACCTGGCGGCCACCTCCCCCTTCCTGGAACGGAATCCTTGGAGGGAAACTTTGTGGGCAATGATGAGTGTGACAAGATCGATCTTGTCATCCTTGTATCCTTTGGCCTCGACGGCGAGAGCAAGAGCTAGGGCGGGGTGTTGTTCCTGGGCGTTGATTTTGTCTACGACGATCTTCTTGAGGACGGCGGCTGAGAAAGAGGC
Source organism: Geosmithia flava (assembly GCA_900188565.1). Taxonomy (NCBI): domain Eukaryota; kingdom Fungi; phylum Ascomycota; class Sordariomycetes; order Hypocreales; family Bionectriaceae; genus Geosmithia; species Geosmithia flava. The sequence continues at coordinate 105,271 of FYEV01001596.1, read as the reverse complement.
GAGGACCTCTTCTAGCCTTTCACCCTTGCACTCGTCCAGCATGGTTTTGCGGAGGACAGTATCGCGTCCGAGGACGCCATTCTTCTTGGCTTGTTCGAGGCCACGGAGGAGGGCGGCGCGGAGGTTCAAGGACTGGACCTGGTCGAGCGGTGGGAAGAAGGGTTTGAGTTTCTGTGGAAATCTGAATGTTAGACAATGTAACAATATAGTTGAAGTGGTTATGAAGAAGATTTCTACTCACACTGGCCGTCTCCTCTGGATCCCATATTGCAAAGAGTCTGAAGAGAGCCCATTCGACACATTGTATCCTCTTCTTCTGACCCTGGGCCGAACTGGCAGTAGTTCCCGTCGCAAAAGTGTCGACAGATATATCTGGCCAGTCGGGGAGGAGTTGAAGATCGAGTAGCTTCAGATTGTTGATGAAGAGAACGAGTGGAGGGGCGGTTGAGCAGGAGCCACCGCCGTTGTGACCTGACGATGGCGGTAGCTGAGTAGGAGCAGCATGTTGTTGCAGAGGCCTCGACGTGTTTGCACTTATATGAGTAGACCTGGTCCTCCCATGTGCTTGGAGTCGCTGCTGGACGGCGGCCATAACGGCATTCTCGACTCGTGGTGTCCGAGAGCAAACAATGTTGTCAAAGTCGAGAGGCTGACGATGTCGACGTTATATCCAGTGCAGTCGGCAGTTGTAAACACGGGCAAGACACACCGCGTGGGCAGCCCCAGTGGGCCATTGCTGGGGGTGTCGTCGCTAGGGAACCAGGGGCCGATGTCCAGGGGATGGGGGCCCTGTAAGTTTTCTCTGAATGCTGGCACGCCTGAGGTGGGCTCGTGACCGCGTGTGCCCAATGTCTACATGCACTTTGAAGGCTCATCCGATTGAATTGTGAAGGATTATCATGAAGATATAGTGCACATTAATTGTGTTCAATTTTCATCTTTAAAACAATGCTCATCACTTCTATTCCGAAGCTCGTGCTAGTAAGACTGAGACTGAGACTTGATGCCAGGGCCAGGTACATGCATACGTGAGCTCAACCCGTCTGCAGGTGTCGACGCCTAACAGCTCCTAGGAGGCACCTAAGAGGCTCCTAATGGGCCCGTAATAAACAGGCCCTAAACAGTCTGCTAATAGGGACGGCAGCTTCGGGATTAAATGCGGGGTTATGAATTCCGCCGAGCAGGTGCGCTTGGGGTTGAGTTGGGTCGTGAGAGAGCGAAGAAAAAAAGAAGGAAAAAAAGACAAAGAGCAAAAAAGGAGCTGAACCCCGAATCCCACGCCTTTCTCACGTCACCACACCGATCTTTTATCCTCACCATCGGTGCATTGCACTGTTCCACATTGTTATTCCCGACCTTGGCATCTCACAAGTCTCGCCTCTATCCCGCATATACCTTTTGCCGTTGTGCCTTCGCCGCGCTGAAATCCGTACTGCGACGCGTTTGACGGCATCTCGGCGTTGACAGATCTCGGAATTGATCATCACGCCACGAATACCAACCCGTTTTCTGGGGGCGCCCTCCATCCGGGGTGCCCTTGTTTACATATACTCCGTATCTAATACTCCATAATTCCGACTTCTTCGACCCGATGGCACCACCATCCAGAATCCTCCAGTCCCCGTCGCCTTCCTCGGTTGAGGGTGCGCCCGCTGGATACGGACGATCCTGCACAAACTGCTCCCGCGCAAAGTGCAAATGCATCATTCGGACCGCAGGCCATCCATGCGAGCGGTGCGAACGTCTGGGAAAGGACTGCCAACCTATCGCCGCCACGCGGAAGCGCATTCCTCGCAAGAACACGCCGTCTCGCACAGCCCAACTCGAAGAGAAGCTCGACGACCTCGTGTCCATCCTACGCTGGACACGCGGGCCTAATGGCCAACCACTGCCCCAAACGTCTGGCGCCTCGTCGTCGCCCAACGAGGGCCCTTCAACCTTGCCGCAGACAAGCCGGTTGGACTCGCTGGCAACGGCCGCCACAGCCACAGGCCCGCATCCCGCACCTACCCCCTCAGCAGCCAGATATGTACTTGACGGAGATACCAACATGCTTAACGGCGAGACCGCGCCATTGGAACTAGGAGCCGACGACACATATCCCGGTCCGATAGAAGCTGAGGCAAGCCTGCGGAAGTTTCGCGCGTGGCTCGTAAACTTCCCCTTTATGTATCTGCCCCCTGACATGACGGCGGCGTCATTGCGAGAGGAGCGGCCCTTTTTGTGGATGTGTATCATGAACGTCACGAGCATGTCAATCCCTCGAATGGAGAAGATGAAGCTCAAGATACGCCGGGAGCTGGCGGAAGCCATCGTTGTCAGACACGAACCTAAGATGGAGATCTTACTCGGTCTGCTCGCCTACCTCGGTTGGGCCTTTATGAGCTCCGGTCCGGGATGGAAACCCTTTCTCATCCTCTTCTCGCAGCTCTCTCTGAGTGTCACTTACGAGCTGGCCCTAACAAGGTCAACTTGTGAAGAAGGACCGTTTTCCATGATCATAAAGACCTCGGGCCCTCGACCAACGCACGCCAGGCTTCGCACCGCCGAGGAGAAGCGAGCTCTGGTGTCGGTTTGGTTCCTGACATCCGCGTAAGTCGTGTGAGACTGCTGTATTGAGCAATCTGAAAAAGAAGCTAACATTCCTCTAGGATTGCCACATTCCTCGGACGAATCGACCCCTTGCGATGGAACCCTCATATAGAAGAGTGCCTTGAATCTCTCGACCTCGAGAAAGAGGTACCAGATGATGAGACGCTCGTGGCTCTTGTGCGCCTGCAGCTTGTTTCTTATGAGGCACATACGCATGTAGTGAATGACACGGCAAGTCATGCCGACCAAACTCCTAGTTTCGTCTACCGAAAGAGCCTCTTGATGCGACTCAACAAGGTCCGGGAGGGCATATCTAGCAGGGCCGCTTCCAACTGTATGTGTAACTACCCCGTGACTGTACGTGCGACTCGACACTAACGCCAGGGCTTGGGCTCTTCAAACAGTCGTTGTGCAGGCGCATTCGTACGCAACGGAAATGACGATTCATGCGACGGGCCTTTTCAGCAGCAAGGTGCCGCAGAGTATACGGGTTGATTCCATGTACTCGTGCCTCCAGGCCTGCCGCCGCTGGCTAGATATTTGGTTTTCGATTCCAAATGAGGAGGTACCGGGTGTGACACTCGTCTTCTACGTCCAGTTGACGCATTCGCAAAAGATTCTCTACTTTCTGCAAACCACAGACGAACCCGCATGGGACAAGGAGATTGCACGCAGCACAGCCGACATCCTGGAAGTACTCGACCGCACGATCCAGCGCCTCGACGAGATGCAGGAAGTGTACCCGCTGCACGGCGGGGACAGCGACTGGAGCCTGTACGCCAAAGCGGCCAAGATGATCCGCAGCATCAAGGCGACCTGGGAGCCGACCGTTCTGCAGGCCTCGGGCAGGGCGAACTTGGCGGCGCCACACCCAAATCTACACCAAACCCCGAACGTCTACGGATCTGCATCGATGCCTACACCGGCAAATGGATCCAACCCGAACGAAACCCCGGGGCGGGACAGTGCCGTCATGATGAACGGTATGGGACCTCACGTGCCTAGCGGCCCCAGCTTAGCAGACCCCAACGCTGCAGCAGCTGCAGCTGCTAGCTTCACCGACCCGACAAACATGGACTTTACCGACTTCTCATGGATGGCAGAGGGATTTGTACCTTGGGATTTGTGACAATTATAGAAACGGGGGGCGACTACAGGGTGTGAGAACATGAGGTGGATAAAGTTGAGCTTGGGCAAATGGTCCAATGGATGTTTCAAAGAATAGAAGGCGGCGTTTATTGGGCTAGTCAACGACATATTGCCGGATATGGTGTTGGATAAAGGGGTATCTACTTTGGAGGATACTATGTATAATGTATAGTAGTGAGTGACGCTGGACATTTGTCAACGTAAGATATAACGACACTACTTGGTAATATAAGATTCAAGAGGACCAAAACGTTTCGATGTAGTCTACTCTGACGAGTATCAAGGGGCCTGGCTCTATTCTTGGTTAGACAGGGAAGCAAAGCTAGAAGGCGTAGGGATGAATGTCTCTCACGAATTCGATATCACCCCTGACAGGGACTTTGAGTGGCCCCGATCCCATGTTGAAGTTCCGCACAAGAGTCTTAGAGAACGCATGGGCGATCTGGTATTCTCCCAGGGCGTTTGGATGAAGACCATCGTATCCTGTACAAGGACACATGATAGTTAGCCGTTGCCAATCCGTGTGTATGTGCGCTCTATTCTAGTGACCAAGGAATTCTTACCAGCTGGACATCCGTCTGCGCTGCACTCATAGTACTTTGCGACGTCGACGAGGTGGATAGGGGAACTGTTGGTAGCCTTGTCGGCGAGGAACTTGGGCAGGCGGGAATTGTAGGCGTTTGTATTAAGAATAAGATCCTCACGACCTTCGAGGAATGATCTATGAGGCACATTGGCGACGACAAACTTGAGGTCCGGATTAGCCTCGCGCGCGTTGTCGATGAGTTGACAGACACTCTCGATGGTGCCATCGCAGTCACTGTAGAACCAGCCCATGTCGTTGAAGCCGAGCATAACTAGCATCATGTCGGTAGGGTGCTTCCAGGTAACGTCTTTGATTTCACCCTTTGTCACAGCTGCGGCTCTCCCCCATAGAGAGAAATGGTCGCTGTTGGATAGGAAGTCCTTTGCGACTCCGGGTGCATAGCCGCCACCTGTCTCGTGGTCATCGTCCTGTGTTGTACTGACATCTTGCGAATGCGTCTCGGATATCGCCTCGGGGTCACGGAAAGTGCCCTTATATGGACCCACGAAACGCATGGCAATGTCGTTGTCCTGGAACCACTGCCATATTCGGTATCGCCACGTCCAGTCCCCATCTCGGCCTTGTGAGATTGAATCACCTACTACCATAACATTGAGCGGAGATGGTGTTAATTCGTCGGGACGGTTGTCGTTGTCGTTGCCCTTGTCGGACGAAGCTTCTGACGAAGAGAGACTGACATTGTGCATCCCGTCCATGTTTCGTTCTCGCTGGAACCTGTGCTATCAAGATCCGAATTGACGCCTTCGCCTGTAACTCTAGAAATCTGAGAAAGGGATATAGGGTTTCATGTACGAAACCGCGTCGATTAATAGAAGTGCGCGATTGAAAATGAACTTGCTCTGCTGCGAGAGGACGTCAACGTCATTGTACATGTAGCTTCAGACTACGGTAGGCTAGGGCGTGACATGTAGATCACAAATGTACCTGTGCATGTTATCATGCCGCAGTTTATGAAGCTATGCCTGCTTTTTCTCTAATATAGACATCCTGAAATATTCTCATAGACGTTTCTCTGAGTAAGAAATAGTATCGGATGTACCTTAGAGCATCCGTGCATGTAGATTACACGAAGAGGTCCAACATTCGTGGTGATTGTCTGTACCACTCCACGACGCAGGTTTGCAATGTTATATTAAAGATACAAATGAGGTTGCCTCTTTCAACATATGCTGAAAGCTGTACTGGTATTATATGTCAATTCGTAATCTGGATTCGGTCTCTTAAATGTAGCTTCACGCTGCCCGCTGCATCACATATACAACGAAGCAGTATCCAATTATCGCAGCATACCAGAGTAACACAATGAGTGTACACCGTTCTCTACAAATATCGTGTTGATAATGCAAATATATTATATCGGGCACAGCCTATCACACCTGTCACCGATACCATCGGACAATCGTCGGACATGGTCGCCCGTCGAACACGATTATCGTATATGGGGGGTTTCGTATCATCGACCCCGAAAGCTTCGATGGAAATCTGTTACTTGACTTGTATTATTGGATGTGCGGCAGAGCAAAATACCTGATGTAGATATCCCTGATGAATTGCATAATGTTGCTCCAGGAGGCCTATCATCATTGCCCAGCATTTGCCTAAATACCATGCCGTCCGCCTCTCCAAACGAGTGCCCTCATCAATCTTCAAAGAAACCAACTATATCGGGATCCATTTGAAACAGAATGGGTGAAAAAGTAAATGCCACGGATGGCACACAGCCCGACACATCTGACCGTCATGCTTCCCAAGGCGAGGTCATTGACATCTCAAGCATAATAATCGACGATGGAGTTCGACGTGCCTTGAAGTCGCGACACCTGTTAATGATTGCGCTAGGGGGTGTTATCGGACCAGGGACTTTCTACGCTACCGGCTTCGCGCTTCAGTATTCTGGACCAGTAGGCGCATTGATCGGATACATGATTATCGGGTTGGATGTCTTCTTTGTCACTCAATCTCTCGGTGAGATGGCGACCTTGTTCCCCTCTACTGGGTCTTTCAACCAGTTTGCAGGCCGCTTTGTCGATCCTGCCTTGTCATTTGCTCTTGGGTGGAACTATTGGTACATGTGGGTTAGTTGGTTCTCTCATATGAATCTGGAAATGTTCTGACGGCTTTATACTTACACTGTTTACTTGTATAGGGAACGATCCTTGCCAACGAATACAACGGTGCTGCCATCATACTTGGGTACTGGACGGACAAAATACCAAGCTATGGCTGGATACTCATCTCCTGGGCCTTCTTCATGGTAACATCACTTCTCGGCGTCGTCGTTTACGGAGAGATGGAGTTCTGGCTCGCGTCTTTCAAGTTTGCCATCACTCTGATCCTATATCTTGTGGCAATGTGAGTAGTCGTGTCAACCTCTGTTGTATTGCTAATCGGCTGTCTACGTACTAACAGGGACTTGCAGCTTGATTGATACCGGAGCCATTGGTGGCGACTACATCGGTTTCCGATACTGGAAGACCCCGGGACCATTTGCGAATGGTATAAACGGCTTCGGTAAAGTTCTTGTATTAGCAGCCGTTATGTACTCTGGTACAGAAGCCGTCGCGATTACAGGAGGTGAATCACGGAATCCAAGACGCGATATCCCGAAAGCCCTCAAACAGACATTCTGGCGCATTTTGGTCATTTACGTCGGCATGATGTTCTTCACTGGCCTTATTGTCCCGTCTGACTCTGAGCAGCTGCTGAATGCAACGTCCAAGTCGGCATCGTCACCTTTCACAGTCGCGTTAAATACTGCAGGCTGGCCGGGGGCTGGGATTCTCATCAACGCTATCATTGTGGTCACGTTGCTGTCTTCAGTTAACTCGGCCATCTATATAGGTAGCCGCTGCATATTTGCACAGGCAAAGGCCGGCCGTGCCCCAGGATTTCTCTCCAAGACTACCAGCAATGGAGTCCCTGTGAATGCAATTGTCTTTACTAACCTGTTTGGACTGATATCTCTCCTCAACATCTCGGAAAGCGCGGGGAATGTATTCAGCTACCTGCTTTCCATCTCAGGATCCGCCGCCTTCATAGCATGGTGTTTCATTGGACTGACACATGTCCGCTTCCGTGAGGCTATGAAATCACAGAATGTGCCTGTATCCTCCTTGCCTTTCAAGGCATGGGGCTACCCATTTGTCCCCTGGATCTTGTTTGGCGCCAATATATTTCTGGTTCTTATATCAGGGTACACGACACTGTTGACGCCATTTGACCTCAAGGGTTTTATTTTCTCATATCTCGTCATCCCCATCTTCATTGTTCTATACTTGGGGTGGAAGCTCTACTTTAGTGAGTCGTTGCCTATAGTCGTCTTGGCCTACCGGGGCACGTGGCCAGTGCTAACATCATGGATCACAGAAACGAAATGGGTAGACTTTGCAGAAATAGATTTAGTTAGTGGTAGGAGGGAATGGCTCGAGAATCCGGGAGAAGAATCTGGTGATGTATCTAGATGGAAAAGAGTAAGGGAAGCCGTTGTTGGGTAAGAGAATACACATGCATATATGTAGTTGAGCAGCTTTGAACACACATAAGGAGCTTCTGATCTGTACATCCATACAGGCAATATAACCATGTTATCACTGTCACTTTGCTCTTATCGAAGAAGCACGATCAAGTTTGGGTGTTGCTTCTAGAAGATAAATGCATGTACTTTCCCCGTCGTGTCATAAACAGATCCTGTTTATCGGAGAGTGATGTCCGATATTTCGGCAATCCTACACCGAGACCTCCCACTTTATCGTATCTGCCGGTATATACGCCTACAATCATGGGGCCCATACCTCGATACGCCGACAGACGTTATTGTTGCTGCAAAATATACCAATAAATACATCCCAGGATCTCTTGTTCCAATGCTGAATGACCAGGAACATTCCCCTGCCATGTTGTATTACACCGCGAACAAGGTCTCCTGAGCATTAAACACATTTCAATTTGTGCCAAGCCCGTTAGAAACACCTTCATCATGGTAGCGCAATATTCAAAGAGTTTTGCTTATGATACCAACGTTCTCGACCCTGAGATTGCTACTCATATTTCTTCACTATATGCGGCCGTGGACAAAAGAGAACTTGAGACCTGGGGTGCCCATTTTACAGAAGACGCTGAGATGAAGAAGGGTACCACGAATGTAAAGGGGCGCCAAAGTATGAACATTTCTTATATCCACACTCACTTCATTCTAAGTTAAGTATGTTAACGCTGGAGTTTCAACGACAGCTCTCGTTGACCTCATCACCAAATCATGGTCTGCATTCAAGAGCCGCGACCACACCGTTTATGCCGTTTTCCCCTTTGGCCCCAAAGCCGAGGAGGTGATGCTTCATGGGAGAAGTAACAATGTTTCTTTGGCTGGCGAGGAAAGTACGTTTACCTGGGCAGCGAGAATGCATTTCAGACGGTCCGAAGATGACAAGGTTCTGATTGATAAATACACCATCATCGTTGTAAGTGAAAAAAGTGTTCCCATAACCATCGCGAGGTACGTGAATACTTCATCCGTTAGATACTATGCTGATCATAGTATAGGATCCTCATCCATCTACTCTGTAAGGATGTGGTTGAATGGACTGGAATGAAGAAATGAAATGCATGTCAATGAAAGAATATTCAATGTCGCTCTAGAGAAGCCATATTTTCCACGTCGCAGACTCATCACACCTCCTATCAGATGCGGCCAATTGATATCATGTTCTCAAGGATCTGGCTTCTGGAAATACAGATTTGACGTGGATTTACCATTTTCCTAATATCTTTAAGACTCACAATAGAGTATACTTTGATAACAATTTTGCTTTGCGTTATCCGTATGTAAAATGTTCAAATAAATGTTGTTGATCACTGAGTGAGTGTCCAGTGATGACGGCAACGACGGCGGGTGGAGTATAAATTGGGAACCTCAAAGCTCTCCACTTTTGGGCCTCATCAACCACAGAAGCACCTCATCAGTCAACAACGTCACTCAACACTCAGCCATCAAAACAAGCCTGGGGAGTTCTGGACTCATCGTCTTTCTGTCTGCATCAAAAGCCACAAGGCATCTCATCATCTGCGCATATAAATATTGATATTTCGTCACGATGAATCGCCCACGAAACCGCCAGCCACGTCCCGAGCAGCAGCAGCAGCAAGGGCAAAACTCTGACAAAGGTGGGAACTTTGGAAGGGGTCGCGGAGGAGGAAGAGGAGGAGGAGGAGGCCGTGGAGGGCGAGGAGGTCGAGGAGGTCGAGGAGGGGGAAACAGCAGCGGGAACTTCAACAGCATTGGCCGAGTCCCAACCATCCAGCAAGTCATACCGGGAGCTAGCGTGTCGATTGTGCTCAAGGAAGATCAACCCACAGCACGGGAAACTCCAGGTGTGGTGCTCCAAGTGCTCACCAAGGGCAACCACCCGCGAGGGATCAAAGTACGACTCCAGGACGGACAAGTGGGACGGGTGCAGAGGATGCTGGCGTCTTCTCCGGGTGGCCGGGACGTAACAACGGCAGTTGGAGAAGCAGAGTCATTGCCAGCGTCGACGTCGACGACATCGTCCTCCAGGAACACGGCGGCGCCACCCAAATTCACACACCGGTATACCGACATACGAGAAGACGAAGAGTTCCCAGAGGGACCGCCACCTCGGAGCCTCGCCGACTTCTTCCCCGACCTACCAGATGAGTCGAGGGAGTCGGAGCAGCCACCAGAGGCAGTGGCAACGTGCCCGATTTGCGGGGTCTTTGAGGGCGACGAGGTGGCCGTATCGCATCATGTCGACGCGGACCATCTGACCTGAGACAAAGCTGCCCCCTGCATCTCGTCATGCTTATCGGCATGACACTCGTCGATGGGAGTTGGCCAAGGAGACAAAGGAAACTACCTGCTAAGCCGGCAGATGACTCTCCAGACTTGAAGACACAGCGCTCTTGCCTGCTGCCTACATGTCCTATTACTCCCGCATACATCCGCTGCGGCACCCGTGACTCAGGTTATGTCGCTGTGTGGCTTGGAAGCCGCTCAAACTCTACCGCCAACTCCGTTATCACGAGCACAAGCAGCGTAGCATTAAGCCTAGGGAGTTGTGTGCACACCAAAGGAACAATTCCACCCTCATTCTGATTGGCGAAACGCACCCAGAGCAATGTCATGGTCCCTCTTCATTTCTCAAATAAACGACGTCATGAAACGCGCCCTCCCATTCCCTATCTGCAAGGAACCCGCCTTGGGTGGGGGGAGATATGAACAATGCCCATTGTTCTGTCACCTTGTCCGGTGGCGTGTAGCTTTGAGGATGGGGCCCGGAGGGTCCCCAGAGAGACGTCCTTCCAAAGATGGGAAACCCGGCCGTTTGGTATTCCCACCATGTGGATATAGCATGTGGGCGTTGCGGGGCCTCTTGACTTGCTATTGTCGATGGCGAGCATCATGCTTGGATATCGTATCTTGTCAGACTATTTGTTTGGGGAGTCAGGTTGACTCCCTAGCTGGCGATGCTTCTCCGGCTCTTCCACGATGATCTGCAGCCGTCGAAGATTCTGGTTCTTAGACAAGAAGCCTACCCATTTCTTCTAGTCTTTAGATGGGATGAGTTGGTTGGTCACTGGTCTCAGGACCACGAGACCGCTCCTCCATTCCTATCACACCCTCTTCATGCTCCCACCAGTACAGAGCCACATTCAGTGAGACAACTGCCGAAACAACTTGCTTCTGGTCTTTTTCTTCGAAGAAAACGAGAAACACATCTCGCGAGATTCTGAAATGAATCGAGTCCTAACCCATTGACTCGGGAGCAATGAGACGACACTCCCTTTTTCCCCCGTTGACGTTTCATTATCCATCTCGACGGGGTATTAATCGCATAATACGTCCATTGTCAGGACCAAACACCTGGTACACTAGATACACTAGTCAAGATAACAAACGCACACACACAAAATACCACGCCCTGCCAAGGTTACCTGCCTCTTTTTCTGGGGAAGCAGAGTAGCATCATCGTCACCCTTTGACTAGTTAGTCTCCTTGCTTTTCTCTCCAAGAGGGAAGCTGGGATGGAGACGCTGAGACATGCGAGTACTAGTAGTAGTGCCATGGTCAATGACTACTACTACTCCGTGCTACCCTCCTCACCATTGTTCTTCCCCCACGAACCGCCAGCTCGGTTGTGGGACGTGCTTCGTCTGACTCGACCATCAAACCGTGCACTCACCTGGCCCCCCCTTTCTTGCCTCTATCCCTTTGACCGACCGGGGAACATGGCATGGAGCCTTGCAGCATCGTATTCAACACATCTCCAGCATGTCATGGTAGCTCCTTTCTCCATCATGGATACCACCTTTCCTCGCCACTTCCGAACGGAGTTGCGGTCCTTGACGTCCGGCGTGGGTGGACTGCGAAACCACGTCGTTGGTAACGCCTGACTAGCGTTGACGGAGCTTTGGGAAACAAACCAAGAGGGAGACGAAGCACACCCAGTGGCTAGCAGACAATACGCGATAACGGTCCTGTATGGCTGCGCTACCACGTGCCCCCTCTCACTTCCCTCCCCTTTTCCTCCCCCCTTTCTCCTTGGTTGAGAATAAACTCTCGTGGAGCACAAGACCACCTACCGGTTGAAGGAGCACGGTTCATAATGTCCAAGGTACTAGTGCAGATATGCATACCTCATGAGGTCAGTGACATGCATCGTCAAGGGAAAAGCAGCAGAAGGGGGCAAAATAAGTCTATAAAGAACATGGGTTGCCCCCTCTGATTTCCAGCTTGTCTCTTGATATCATCATCCCAGCACACATTCTTCTCTCTCTACTCTTCAACAAATTCCTTCTTTTACTATTTGTGCACTCTCTTATTCATACATACATCAACAAATCAGTCTCTTCATCATGTCTATCAAGTCGGTTCTCATGTTCGCCGGTGCGGCCATCGCCCACACCCTGCACAGCCGCGAAACCAAGTTCGCCTGCGGAGCTCCCGAGCCCTCGGAACAGCACAGGGAGATTGCCCACAACTTCTCCATCAAGGAGGCTGCTGCTGCCAAGGCTGGTCTGGCTGCCAGGCAGGATATCTCCGTCAATGTCTACCTCCACAGTGTTTCCGCAAGCCAGGGCGGTCTTCTTACTGTAAGCTCGTGCACTTATCACCTTTCACTCACTGGCTTGGCCATTTTCTATTTTTAGTATATACATTTACTAACACTGTTTGATAGGGTGATGCTTTCCAGAAGCAGTTTGACGTTCTGTCGTCGACGTACTCCAAATACGGCATCACCATGACGCTGGCCGGCACCGACGGCACCGTCAACTCGGGTTGGGCCTCTGATTCCGACGAGCACGCCATGAAGTCTGCTCTCCGCAAGGGCTCTTACTCCGACCTCAACCTCTACTTCCTCGACACCCTTGGCGGCGGCAACCTGGGCTACTGCTACTTCCCCCAGGACGCCCCCCAGGGCTCCGACGCCTTCATCCTCGACGGCTGCTGCATCCAGGGCTCCACCGTTCCCGGCGGTGCCGCCGACGGCTTCAACCAGGGCTTCACGGCTGTCCACGAGACTGGTCACTGGCTCGGACTCTTCCACACCTTCCAGGGGGGCTGCGACGGCGCCGGTGACGAGGTCGCCGACACTCCTGCTCAGGCTAGCGCTTCGTCTGGCTGCCCCACCGGTCGTGACTCCTGCCCCAACGACCCTGGCGAGGACCCCATCCACAACTACATGGACTACTCTCAGGAGTAAGTTGTCCCTTTTATCTGCAACTGATCCATTGTGGACATATACTGACATATTCAATAGTTCTTGCTACACTGGTTTCACTGACGGCCAGAGGGCTCGCATCGACAGCTCCTGGAGCCAGTTCCGTGGCTAAATAAAGAGACGAAAGAGGGAAGAATGGGGAGCTAAGACATACTCATGCATCCGATATACAGCTGGCTTGTATATACATTGTGAGGAGCATTATACGAAGGGGAATCATCATGTTTAGAGTTACAATATACAGGGGGGTGACGAGCCGAGATGTTCTACATAGCCGTGCTCAATGAAATTTATCAGGTTTCTGTTTCACATATAAGCCTTCCAGTGTCTCTCTAGCAGAATGAATCCAGCGGGTCAATGGTTACGTCGCCATGGTTCACATATGGTTACGATGAACTAAAGATGAGCAAGGCTGAACTAGTATGAGTAGTTGCCTTTTTTCTTTGTTGATCTGAATCAATATCTCTAACTTTCTTCCAATGCAACCCTGGTCCTCATATCTCCTAAGCAATGCAACGCTTCCATGATACAAACAAGGCCAATGTCAAAATCATGACTACCAGTGTCTACGATCCGTCGAACCGTAAAGAGGTCCCCAATTCCGCAGATCCTCTCGCATCTTGTCGGAGCCTCTGTCCTTCCAGCCGTCTTTGGGACAGAAGCTATCGACTACAATCCATGCACCTTTTGTCCAGTTCATCATCCCGAATGCTTCAGTCGCACGGCACCGAGTTCGTTGTCAGGCTGCAAGCTCCACCAGACATGTTTAGCCATGGCGAGAATGTCCCTCGCCTCTACCTCCCAGTAGCTTTTGATCTTGTGGCCGGTGAGACTCTCGCTGTTGATGAGGAGCCTCTCGGTGGGCTCCTTGATCTCCAAGCTCATACACTCAAGTATGAAGATGCAGGCCTTGACGTTTTGAAGCTTCCAGACGAGACACTCCCTGATGCGCGGGAAAAGAGGGCTGGTGTTGGTTTCGTCGACGTGTTCCTCCAGGCCCACGTAGTGGGCAATGCTAACAATGTTTCGCAGCCAGCGGTTGTAATCTTGCTCGATGTGTAGTGTTTCCCAGGGTATTAGCTCCTCGTGGATGAGATCGGTCAGGTACTTTACCCCGGTGAGGTCACTACGATTCATGTTGGCTGGCAAGGTGCACTTTCCGGGTGCAATGACGGTTGATGGGCTGATATATGCGCGGGAGTGGGTAGCAGAGGACGGATTTACGGTGCGTTGGTAAATATTGGGGGGGTGAGGCAGCTAGGGATGGAGATGCCAGTTCTTTATGTAGTAACACCCTATGAGGAGGGGGCAGAGAATATACGAGACCACGAGGAGTGGGCAGTGGTAGGACGAGCCATCGTGGCACAAATGAATGCAATCGTCTGATTGTTTGATCTATGTATGACGAGACTACACGGGTTACGATTCGGGTGATGAATACGAGTGAGGTTTCAGCGGAGGAAGTAAGTAGATTGCTGTGGTAGCCCACGTGGGAAGTCCGGAGTAAACATGTGTTCAAAATAGGGAGTGAGATCTGGGGACAACCATGCCGACCAGCGCTATCCGGGGAGATGAAAGTGAAGGGGAAGCGACAATGTGAATGAATATATCACTTCAGGCGATGATGGATAATGGAGGGCGATGCATCCATGGACATGCACGCTGCGCGTAGTGTCATGAATGAGAAGGGAATGGTATTTCGAAACAGAACGCAAAGCGACATAATAGCGACAGCTTCCAGTAAAGGAAAGAGCCGCTGGTATCTAACTTGTAAGGAAAGGAGTGCCCGTATGCAATGAAACGGAAGGAAAAGAGAAGAGAATTGAAATAAGAGGAAAGAGCTGATGGCTATCGACGGTTTTAGCAACGGCACCCACCCGAGCCGGTACCGGCGACCATCCGGGCCAAATGCCGAGGCCCATAAAATGCATTACCTCAGACCAATGACCACGACCCAAATGACCCAGATCAAGGTCCCAGAACTAGTCCCTCCCCACAAGCATCAATCTGCCTGTCGCAAAGATCCCTTTACTATCCGCCATTAACTGGCATACATTCCATTTTTCGGAAGCATCATCATCATCATCATCATCACCATCATCG
Organism: Geosmithia flava; assembly: GCA_900188565.1. Lineage (NCBI taxonomy): Eukaryota > Fungi > Ascomycota > Sordariomycetes > Hypocreales > Bionectriaceae > Geosmithia > Geosmithia flava. The sequence goes on along the minus strand of FYEV01001596.1, from coordinate 90,085 downwards.
GCAACATCGCCCTCAAGGGACTCTGGTTTCTGATACCACAAACACTCTCCAGCCATTATCTTCTTCGTGCACGCCGTCCGTCCCATCGCCGACCCACAAACGACAACAACGAAAGCAGCCATGGCTGCACCGAGCGTCCTAGTCGCAGAGACGCTGCCCAAGTTCCTCCTCCCTCGTCTGAGCTGGAAGGCATCATCGTCAGCCACCGGTGCGATCTCGCATCATGCGCACACACACGTGCACGTACGATCCAGGACAGCAGCAGCAGCTACAGTGGCACGGTGGCACTCGACATCATCGTATACGGGACGGCGGCGAGCGACCTGGAGCCCCATCCTGTCGCGAGCCGCGTTCCACACGACGGCTACTCGACAGCGCGACCACCACTTTGACACGCTCAAGTTTGTGCAGCGGCTACAGGATGAGGGCTTCACCGAGGATCAATCAGCAGCCATGATGAAGGTTCTCAACGATGTGATTGAGGAGAGGTGACATACTCTACACTCCACCTCCCCCCTTTTTTAGGTCCCTACTTGTGACTAACAAACAAAAACAAAAAACACAGCATTCAAAACCTCACTCGAACAATGGTCCTTCGCAAAGATGCCGCCAGGGCAACGTACACGCAAAAGGTCGACTTTGCCCAGCTGCGCTCCGAACTCCTATCCGCCGACAGCACCGAGGCCAACACTACGCGCAGCACGCACGAACGCCTGTCCAACGAGATTGCCAAGCTCAACAGCCGGCTACGCGACGAGGTTGGGCGTACCCAGGCCAGCGTTCGGCTCGACCTGAATCTTGAGAAGGGCCGCATCCGCGAGGAGTCGGTCGGTCAGGAACTCAAGATCAAGGAGACGGAGACGCGTATCGAGCAGGAGGTCTCGGCTCTGCGCGAGAAGCTCGAGCAGGTCAAGTTCCAGACCCTGCAGTGGCTTATGGGTGTCTGCACTGGTTTCGCCGCTGTCCTGCTCGGTGCCTGGAGGCTACTCATGTGATTTGAATTGACTCCCAGCGCCTGGCCGCGACTGGGCTGTTCTATCATTACTTCCTGTTCCTAACTTGAGGGGCTATGTGGAGGATCCCCCCCCTCGGACAATTAGCTCTTCACCCGTCTGCATACATGGCCGACAGGTTATGTACATTTTAAAACTCACCCCTGGAACATGGTTTTCCAAAATGGCACACCTATCCCTGTGTACGACCAAGACTGTTGCGTTGGTCCTATATCGGAGCCATGACGAAGTCACACCACACATTACTACTAGACAAACACAAGCACAAGCACACATACAAACAAACAAAAAAAGTATACAGAAGACACACACACACACACACACACACACACAAGATAAATTCATCAATACATTCCATTGCGTCAACAACCCAATTGTTCATAGACACGAGTCTCTTATCAAAATAACTCACTCGGTGAAATCCCACGCAGAACTCAGGGGGGGTGGGTGTTGCTTATCAGTCCCCCGAGGAAGTCACCACCATGACCAACTATGCCCCACCCCCGCGTGAGGGGTCCTCCTCTGACTAGTTGACACGCCCTACGACTACAGTATCACCACTGGCAGGGTAGGATTGACAACATCGAGGAAAAACATCCCACTCATGCACCTTTTCAAGCAAACCCGTCCATTCTCTCTCATACTGCGCTCCTCACATCTCACATACGGCGCAACATTGACCAAATCCCCCCGTCTCCTCAACACAATGGCTCGACCCAAGGTTCTCAAGCTAGCTCCCGTAAAGCAGTAAGACTCCCCTCCCCCCTCCACAGTCACCCCACCTCTCAATATAGTGCTAACAAACACGAACCCGAATTGAAGCGCAAACAATGCATGGTCCTCTCTGGAAGAGATAGCCGACATTGTCGAACCGTCCTCCTCCGTGACTGACAAGTCCTCGCTGATCAAGGAGTCCTCCACGGGCGCATACGACGGCGTCGTAGCCGTCTTCCGCGACTTCGAGTCCATCGGCCCCGTCGACGCCGCCTTCCTCGATGCCCTCCCCCAGTCATGCAGATTCGTATGCCACAACGGCGCAGGCTACGACCAGATCGACGTGGCCGCGTGCACATCCCGTCGCATCTGCGTGTCCAACACCCCCACCGCCGTCAACGACGCCACCGCCGACATTGCCATGTTTCTCATGCTCGGCGCCCTGCGCAACCTGGGCCCCTCCATGGCCGCCCTGCGCCGCGGCGACTGGAGGGGCCCCCCGCCCGTAGAGCTCGGCAGGGACCCCCAGGGGAAGACCCTCGGCATCCTGGGCATGGGTGGTATCGGACGTAACATGGCTAACAAGGCTCGTGCTTTCGGCATGCACATCATCTATCACAATCGCAACAAGCTTAGCCCGGAGAATGAGGAGGGTGCCGAGTACGTCGACATGGACACTCTTCTTTCCAATAGTGATGTTCTCAGTCTGAATCTACCTCTAAACGTACGTTTTTCCCCTCCCTTTCTTCCATCTTTCACCTTGGACAAAAGCACTAACCCTACCCCAGTCCTCAACCCGCCACTCCATCTCCCGCGCCGAATTCGCCCGCATGAAGCGTGGAATTGTCATAGTCAACACGGCCCGCGGCGCAGTCATGGACGAGGCCGCCCTCGTCGACGCCCTAGCAGACGGCACCGTCGCCTCCGCCGGCCTCGACGTCTTTGAAGAGGAGCCAAAGGTCCACCAGGGTCTCATCGACAACGAGCGCGTCTTCCTCGCTCCTCACATGGGCACTTGCACCTACGATACTGAGGAGAAGATGGAGGCTTGGGCCATTGGCAATGTCCGCAAGGCTGTCGCTGAGGCTAAGCTAAAGAGTATTGTGCCTGAGCAGAGGGATCTTGAGAAGGAGTTGTGAGTTTTTTTTCCCCCTCTTTTCCCTCTTTTCCCACCTTCTCTTCCGTCTCTGGTGTTTCACCACGCCCGTACTCCATTTCTGTTATACCCTTGCCATTGTACTAACATACCACAGGTTGAACCAGAAATAGACGCTTCATGTCGTCATAGACCACACACAAGGTCGGATATCCCATCATTATTCTTAGAGCTCTACCATAGACCTACAAGTTACAAGTATATACGAATTCACACATAGAAGACTTCAATGATCAGCACGTTGCCGAATAATAAGTGGCCAGACCCATATGTGACACAAATCATTGTTAAGATTAATCTGCGTCTGAACCCCGTAAATCATCAACGGGTGCATGAAATAAAGGAAAAAATAACTATTTCTGTTTGGGAGTGGACACTCTTTAAATCGTGTCCTGGCTCCAGTTAAACCCATCCTTCGCCATGCAAAACGTCTTGTATGCTGTTGAAAACACAATTTTTTGCCCCTTTATCGCCTAGTTGAGAGAAAATGGAAAAGAAAACAAAAAGAAAAAGAACCTCTTTTTTAATAACGTCGTTACACATGGAATCCGGTTGAAGGATCCTCGGGTATGATGGGTATGATTATACAAATTGGAAAATTAGTAGCGGTAGCTGTAAGTAAAATGTTAGTCCATGTCCAGAACAGGAAAAGGGGGTGGAGGAGGTAGGGGTAAAGGTAAGAGAGTTTGGAAAACGTACATGTCAGCCTTGAAGGGACCCTCGGAAGGAAGGCCAAGGTAGTCGGCCTGGACGTCGGTGAGCTTGCTCAGCTCGACACCAACGTGGTCGAGGTGGAGACGGGCGACCTCCTCGTCAAGGATCTTGGGGAGGACGTAGACGCCAACGTCGAGCTTGCCGGCCTTGCCGAACTCGACGTACTTCTTGCCCCAGGCCTCGTCACCGGCCTTGAACAGCATGATCTGGGCAAGGACCTGGTTGGTGAAGGAGCAGGACATGACGAAGGAAGAGTGGCCAGTGGCGCAGCCAAGGTTGACCAGGCGACCCTCAGCGAGGAGGATGATGTGGCGGCCAGAGGCCATGAGGAAGCGGTCGACCTGGGGCTTGATGTTCTGGCACTCCTTGGCGTTGGCCTTGAGCCAGGCAACGTCAATCTCAATGTCGAAGTGGCCAATGTTGCAGACAATGGCGTCGTTGGGCATGGCCTCGAAGTGCTTGCCGACGAGGATGTCACGGCAGCCAGTGGTGGTGACAAAGATCTGACCGACGGAGGCAGCCTTCTCCATGGTGGTGACCTGGAAGCCGGCCATGGAAGCCTGGAGGGCGTTGATGGGGTCAATCTCAGTGACGAGGACGCGGGCACCCATGCCAGCGAGGGCGAGAGCGCAGCCCTTGCCGACATCACCGAAACCAGCGACGACGGCAGTCTTGCCAGCAATCATGACGTCGGTGGCACGCTTGATACCGTCAATGAGGGACTCGCGGCAGCCGTAGAGGTTGTCAAACTTGGACTTGGTGACGGAGTCGTTGACGTTGATGGAGGGGACAAGGAGCTTCTTGTCCTTGAGCATGCGGTACAGGTGGTGGACACCAGTGGTGGTCTCCTCAGAGACACCGAAGCAGTCCTTGAGCTGCTCGGGGTACTTGGAGTGGACGAGCGAGGTCAGGTCACCACCGTCGTCGAGGATGAGGTTGAGCTTCTTGCCGTCCTTGAAGGCGCTGAGCTGCTGGTCGAGGCACCAGTTGTACTCCTCCTCGGTCTCACCCTTCCAGGCGAAGACGGGGACACCGGCAGCGGCAATGGCAGCGGCGGCGTGGTCCTGGGTGGAGAAGATGTTGCAGCTGGTCCAGGTGACCTCGGCACCGAGCGAGGTGAGGGTCTCGATGAGGACGGCAGTCTGGATCGTCATGTGCAGGCAACCGGCGATGCGGGCACCCTTGAGAGGCTGGTCGTTGGCGTACTTGGCACGGGTAGCCATGAGACCGGGCATCTCGTTCTCGGCCATCTCAATCTCCTTGCGGCCAAAGGCAGCAAGGGACAGGTCGGCGACCTTGAAGGTGTGGGCGGGGGCAGCCATTGTGAATGTGTGTGTGTATGAGGGAGGGGGGTGAGGAAGAGATGTTTCAATTGGGGATGGAGAAGGAAGAGGGATGGGAGGAGGAGATAATAAAGAAGAAAGAAGAGAAGAAGGAGGGGGAGGGGAAAAGAGGGACAGAAGAAAAAAAGAGGCGGTGGTGTAGCACTGTAAATAAGGCAAGAGCGGGACGAGTCCCTCCACTTAGTCCATAGTTACGTACTACGATGTACCTACCTGTATGTAGTAGAGCGGGAAAACAACAGCAAGAAGAATACATGTACTCCGTACATACCTGTAGAGTGGACAAACCCCTCGCAGGCGGTATGGATATCACTGGAGGGGGACAGGATCTCACTGGTCACCCGCTGGAGCATCCCACTGGAGTCAATGTCTCTCCGGTCCCTGGTCCTGTTTGTCCCTGGTTGAAGTGACCTTGATCGATACCTTGGTGACCTTCCCCCCCCC
>FYEV01001596.1:21834-84529 GCA_900188565.1 Geosmithia flava | reverse complement strand
CCCCCCCCCCAAGTGAAGCCCAAAGGACCTGAGGGGCAAGTCACAGTGTCACAGTAGCAGAACAAAGGGCCTAAAGGAGGGGCAAAATTTCTGATCGTCTCTGTTGCCCCGCTCACAGACGAGGGGTTAACGGAGGGTCCAATGGTGGGGCTTTTTTCTTCTTTTTTTTTTTTTCATTCTCTCTTTTTTTTCCCCTCCATCTTTTAATAAAACCATTATCAGTTGGTCCAGTAACAGTGACTTTTTACACAGTAGCACCAGACTTCTCATGCAGTAATACTAGCAATAGTATGTACTACTACTATTGCGAGTACTCCCTGGTAATACTCATAGTACAGGTATCTTCTCAATGGTACGAGTACGAGTACGATGCGAGTACTAGTACTGCACTGTCAGGCGGTAAAAACTCACATCCATCTCCCTCCTACGCCCGTAATGCGTCCCCGCCAAACTGCCAGGGTACCCAGTACATGTACGACGACTATTACATGGCATAGCGTACGGAGAAGACTCGTACGAGAAGAGTTGGGAAAGCTAGTAGGAGGTAGTGAATTGCTACCGGCCAATAGAGAGAAAAGGAAGCGAAAAACAGGCTCGGCGTTTACCATTCCATGGCACTACGAGTACTATTATCACCTTTTTTTTTTCTGATGTTCATTGCTTTTTGTCTCTAATGTTCTCTTGCTCTGTTGCTGACTGTATCCAGATTCAAAGGAAATCGCTAAACTGCCCCTTCCAAACCACATCACTAATACTACGGGGGTCAGTCAACCTCTACACCGGTAGTATCTACGGAGTACACCGGTACTATTGATGATGATAGATAATACGGACACTACTAGTACTACCACGAGTAGTAGTATCGGTAGTATTCAATAGCAACTTGAATACTCCGTAGTGAGTTTCTTTGTACCCGTAATACTAACTCCGTAGTCGATAGTACATGTACGAGTAGTAATACCGAGATGCTACACATGTTGCCTTTACCCAAACTCTCCCCCAAGCTTTTTTTTTTTTTTTTGCCCCTCCTCTCTCCCCCGCCCCGATGCCAACAATCTCGACGCACGTGCATCCCACAATAAGCATTCACTGGAAAGCCTTTCGGCTTCCGAACTGAGGGGAAGTTACAAGTCTCGGGTGAAACAGTATTACTTCAAGCTCTAGTACGAGTAGTACTACTACTACTCACAAGTAGGAGTCAAGTAATTGTAACAATAGAGAGAGATAAAAAAGAATGAAAAATTCGCTTTGTACATGTTTTTCTCTTGTTTTTTTTTTCTAGTACTCGTAGTATCTTGCCATGAAATCGGGCATTATTATCCATAATGGCTCCTGTATAATCCACTCATTCTTCTCGTTCCATCCTTTTTTTGGTCGTGTCAATCCCACCTGGCGAGGGGTGGGCGGGGCGTTGTGTGACTTGTATCATGCCCAGAGTCATCTCGCATTTCGGCTCTTCGTTCCCTTCGTCTTCTTCCTGCTTGTCCCCTTCTAGCATCTTCCTCTTCGCGCTCTCTCTGTGTCTTTCGAGTCCTTCTTCTTTGTCTTTCTCCTTGTTGCATGCGTAGTCGTTTTTCTATCGCTCATGTCTACGACCACACCGCTTTCTTCACGAAAGCAACCTCGAAAGACAGCTGAAGAAAAAATGATGAATAAAAAAAGAGTAAACATGATAATTCCCAGTCCACAGTGCCCGGAACGCCTCCAATGCAACCGTCCAGCGCGTCGCCTGGTCGCCTTCCATCCTCCCCTGCCCCTGCCCTGGTCCCTGCCTCTCCACATACTAGTGGTGAGACGAGTTCATTGAGAAAAAGAGACCTCGGACAAGAGTCGTCATGTCCTTCACGCACAGCAGAATCCGTCTCCCCTCTCTACTGGGGCAGCATGTTCTCCCGCACGGCAAACATCTTGGCGCTGATGTTGGCCGTGAAGCCGTCAATCTGCTTGCTGTACTGCTCCACCTGCTTGGCGTTGAGCATACCCTCCAGTCGGCTGGGCTCCTGGGGCAGCTTGAACAGACGCTGCCACTCATCCTCGGGCAGGGGGGCCTGCTTGGCCAGCACACGCTGAGCATTCTCAGCCTTGCGCTTGGTCTGCCACTGCGAGATCTTGGTCTGCTCGCGGCCGAGCTGCCTCTGGTAGAACTGGAAGTTGTTGAGGTCCGTGTAGTGGGACTCGATGCTGTCGAGCAGGAGGTCCGACGACTTCTCGAGGAAGGGGTCGATGGCCAGGTCCAGAGTGTCGATCGACGGGTGGAGAGGGATCTGGATCTGGTCGCGCTCAATGTCCGCCAGAGACGTCGGCGGCTCGATGTCGTCCTCTGTGGGGAGACCGGGCATCTGGTGGAGGAAGGTCGTCAGGAGGTGCGAGTTGTGCACGCTCACGGGGAGCTCGGAAAGGATGTCCTTGAAGGACAGCTTGGTCTTTTGCAGGCTAAACGAGACAAGGAAAAATTATTGTCAGCAGATGAACAGCACGATTCCACAGCATGCTCCAAGAAGGGTATGTGACATACATCTCAGTCGTGAACTTGCCCTCCTTGTAGGCAGCCATGAAGGGAACGCTCAGGCGGAACGCCCTCAGCGCCAGGTTGCCCTGGGAGCTCTTGCTGGCGTCGTAGACGATACCGACAGCCTGCGAGTTGTCCTTCTGGTAGTGGAACTGGTTCTCGATGAAGTTGAGGTTGACAAAGTTGCCCATGGTGGCGCTCGTGTACCAGCCGACATTGTTAGCGTCGACGTTGACCTCCTTTAGGTGCCTGATCATGTCGTTCTGGTAGACAATGTTGGCCCTCTGGCGAGGGGCAGCCGCCGCCACAGCCGAGGCGTCGTTCTGGTGAGAGTCGGTCGCGCCGCTGTCGGTCGAAGGGAAAGGGAAGGAGTTGGTGACCTCGGAGACGGTATCGACGTCCATGCCCACCAGCGAGCCCGTCGCCGCCGTGGGGAAGACTGACGAGCAGTGCTTGGCAATCTTCATGACCACCTAGAACAAGAATCCATCGTCAGCACGCCACGTTCACATCATCCATATCGGCTTCCTCCTGTTTTTCTCTCTATTTTCTTTTGCATTTTTCCCCTTCTCGCTCTTCATTTTGTCGTCTCGCGTGGGGGCTGCCATGAGAGGGGTCCGTGGTGGGGCAATTTTTTTTTGCAACTCACCAGAGCATCGACCTGCACCTCCTGGGGGGAGGCTTCGTTGACTGTGTTGCTCATCTTGTCGGAGGTTGTGCGCGGAGGGAAAATCGTCGTCTCGTGAAGGGTGGCTTGTTTGATCTCGGCGAACGTGATGGCGCAACAACGGGAAGGGGGGATTCGAGGTGGTGATGCGGCGGGCAGGGCGTCCAATGGGTGAGAATATCGAACTTTTTGCCATGGATTTGTGGGCGTTGAGGGCAAGGGCGGTGTGGGGTGGCAGAACCAGCATCTCCAGGACACTGTGCCGCGACTTCCACCAACGCCCGTTGCTCTTTCCGTACCAACCAAACAGCAATCGTCAAGACAAAGGACAAAGCGCAAAAAAAGAAAAACGTTCATCACATTCGACTTTTCCACCATTTTTTAAATCACTCGGACCATGCATTCAAAAGCAAAGTGTATTATTTTTGGCCAACTTTTACGTGTCTAAAAGCAAATGCATCTATCTAGCTCGTGACGCTCTACTATTTCTCTCCGTCAAGCCATCCGCCATCATGCTTCTTCCCACTTCGATATCTCCCAGTCCTGCCCCCCCTCGCGGATCGTGAGACGATGCTGGTCAATCTTCCAGGAGGCATAGAGGTCCCTCGTCGACCCTGCCGCCTTGCGATGTGCCGGACCCCTCCCACCGGCTATGGCATCCTCCCTCGATCGCCAGAGGCAAGTCGCCAGATTCCTCAGCTCAGTATCCGGAACACCAAACCAGTACCTGTGTTGCATGTCAGCTCTGTTTGAGGGATGGAGGCACTAATATATCCGGGTAATAATGGGCAATGCCTACTTGAGGAATCCACCGCTGGCGATGGCTTCAGCGTGCGCCGCCTTGTCGAGAGCACCGAGATGCGAGCTGTCGGCATTGGTACTGGCCTTGACCTGCGATCGGAAGGCAACAACGTAGAAAGACGTCTCTCGGAAGGGGGTGTTGGACTCGCGGGCGAGCCGTGCCAACTCAGCTTTCACCTCGTCCCAGTTGAACGAGTCGGTGTAGGGTGCTGTGGCGTAGTCGTCCCTCGTTGCCCTCATGAGGGAGAGTGCTCGGGCCAACAGGGTATTCTCATGATCTAGAGTATCTAGATCGAGTAGATGGTCGGGCTCTGTGTATGGCGACTGAACAAGATGATTGTTTCCAGTGGTACTGGGAAGGATCTGTATGCTGTTGCCCTCGGCCGGTACCGGAGGGCGGGCTGTCTGTACCTGGACAGCAGCCATTGTCGTAGTTCTTTTTGAGATTTCCTTTTCTAATCGTTCTCAAGCCTAATTTCTGAATCGAGAATAACGACAAGGCAGTGTGATGAAAAAGAGAGCCCTTTTATAATAGCAAGAAGAAGGAAAACGAAGTGGTCTTGAGTTTGGGGGGTTGTGGCACTACAGAGACGGGCAGCGCCATCACCTCATATAAATAAAGAGGACTAAAAAAAGGGTCTTGACAAAGAATTCAAATACATTGCGCAATGGTCAGATTCGTTATTCAGGAACGGCTTTCCGGTGTGCCGTCTGGCCATGACTTGCCATGGCCGCACCCTACGAGTCATAAGAGAGCCCTAGTAGTCAGCCTGGAGGTGCAGGCAGTCCCTCCCCCAGAGTCAGGGCCCCCCGGATCCTGGTACATCCTCCCTGGTCACCGAGGCCCGAAGAATGACGGTGAAAAGGGCTGCGGTCTGGAGCATAATACGAAACGCGAGTAGTATACGAGTAGTAGTGGTGGCGGTGGTACTACTATGTAGTTCTAAAACGGGACTCGGTGTGTTCAATGTTGTGCGTCTGATTCGCAAGCACGTTTTGTTCCCCAGAAGATGACTGGACACGCTCCACTAACAGCACACATGCACATATGGAGAAGGCATCATCATGTAACATAACCACTCTTCCGTCAGCACATCACCAATTGACCTTTTTTCTTCATGTTTATAACCACCCTCGTCACACCAACTTTTTTTCTATCCCTCTCGAGTCTTGTCGGTCCGTCACCGACTCAGTCCTTGTGGCCAGACCGCCTCGACATTGAAGGTTGACAAAGCCCTCGCACAATGGAATCGATTGCGTGCTCGCCGTCGATATTGAGCCATCACACAATCACGACATGGAAAGAGGCAAGACAAACGAAAACGAAAACGACAAAACTACCATTACTAGGCTCCTTCTATCCCGTGTTGGCTCAACTTCATTACAATGTACTGGTCATACCAGCCAGCTGGCTGGGAGGGAGGCCAACCCCTTTACAGATCGCCCATGACAGACTTGCCCTGCTTCAGCCATACCTTGGCGACATTATACGTTCCGAGATACAGACCAGATCCCAGCAGCGTCCAGCCGGACCGCAGTAGAGCACCCCTAAACAGGCCACGCACCCCATCATGGGCATATACCTGCTTCGTCACAGTCCACGCCCCCAGTCTGTTCTTATCATGACCAGCTGAGAGCATCATGCGCGTCTTGACAACGTCGGTGGGAGTCGTCACGAATGCCGCCACTGCGCCCGCACTTCCCGCACTGATACCAGAAACCAACCCCGTCTCTAGCAATCCTGCCGGGGTCTTATCCTTATCATCCCCTACTCGACCTCTCCTCTCCCAGATCCTCGCGCGGATGTGTTCAAACATGGGGAACTGAAGAGCCGTGAATGGTAGGTTGCGCGCCACCAGAGCCGTGTACCCCGTGAACAACCTCCTCGGGGCGCCCGGTCCGCCCAGCTGTCTTAAGGCCTGGAGTGACGTCGAGCCGCTGCCCCTACTGCCACCATTGCCTGAGCCTCCTTCTCGTATCATCTGGGCGTTTTGTTTGATCACTTCGGCGGGCGCAATCACCATGCAAGAGGCCATCTCCGCTACTGCCGACGCTGCCGAGTGGACTATCGGCTCTGGAGCCGGTAATGTTCGGGAGAGTATGACCGTAGCATTCTCGTACGTCGAGAAGAATAATCCAGCTGAGGAATGGTTAGCTCACACGATCTGAAAGGCATTGAAAATAGAAGTAGATGAAGTAAAAGAAAGAGACAGAAACCAGCGATGCTTGTCATACCTGCCGGGAGAGTCGCGAGTATCACACTCCCTACGCCCTGGTATAGTCCACGTAGGGCCAAGGGCTTGGTACCAGAGCCGGTGGCATAGTCTTGACTCTGATATCTCGTCTTGATGGTGTCCAGAGGGTAGACGAGGAGATCAATCGTAAAGGCGGCCACAGCACCAGCCTATGATCATCTGTCAGTATCCCTATCTGAGGTTTTACTCGCCTTAGGAGTGAGCGTAAACATACCACGTAAATGTCCGACATTCTGATTTCTAACTTAGATGACTTTGATTCATAGACTCCATTAAGATAAGCCTATCATTGATATATTCATGTTTGTCCCATCCCTCACAAACCAACAATAGGTTGTCGTCAGACTTCGGACTTACATGACATCATTATCACATAGTGGGTGGCCCTACCCGGCATCTCGATTTGCTTCGAACTCACACAACCACTGTATCGCGCAGAACAGACACGAATAGTACATATTTACCATTCACGTCTTTGACATTTAGTCGTCTATATATTGAATTTTATTTGAGTTGTAGATTCATTGATGAGTGCTTGAAAGTCTTATGTGAAACGGTGGATCTGTCAGTTCGGTTACCGATCGGTAATAACTAGACGTTCTTTTGAAGAGAATTGGAGACCGCTGGAGTTGTTGGTCTGTGGACGAATGAAATAATACGCAACACGCATACGATGGTCCACATTGACGTCCATGTGCAGCATGTCTGAGCCATTCTCCTGGAATTCACCGGCTATTATAACTTCCAACGACATATCTTGAACCGTTGCCGTGGTTGTTGTGTTGACTCTCGACATTGATATTGCATGGCACTAAGTAGTAGTAACAGTAGACAGCGAAACATCACGGAACAGCCGGGAGATCAAGATACAAAAAAAAAAGTTATGAACTGAATTTGTCTAGGAGGTGCTTTAAGTGAGACCTCGATATCACAAAGAAATAATCTCTTGCTTGCACGGGCTGTCAAAACCGACTTGTTGGAGTTGCAATACCAAGCCAAGACGCTGACGCCCTCTCATTTTTTAATATTTTTTTTCTTTTTTTCCTGTGTTCATGTTTCTTGTCTCCATAAAGAACAACAAAGAAGGAAGGGAAAAAACAAACCAACACCAGATATTACCAATGCTATGATACACCTTTAGCCACGTACGCGCACAACACACCTTGTTCCAGCCATCCAACTCAACCCCGTTCACACACCATCTTCCTCATATTTGCCAAGGGTTTCAGCATCTAGCTACCCAGGGCCATCTGCTTCTTGATCTCGGCCACGGCCTTTCCGGGGTTGAGACCCTTGGGGCAGGCACGAGTGCAGTTGAGAATGGTGTGGCAACGGTACAGGCTCATCGAGTTCTCGAGGTTGGTCTTGCGCTCGGCGGTGCGCTCGTCACGCGAGTCGGCCAGCCAGCGGTACGACTGGAGAAGGATGGCGGGGCCCAGGTACTCTTCCGCGTTCCACCAGTATGAGGGACACGACGTCGAGCAGCAGGCGCAGAGAATGCACTCGTACAGACCGTCGAGCTTCCGGCGGTCCTCCTTGCTCTGGCGGTACTCCTTGCCCTGTAGAGATTGTTAGGAACTGAGTGTCAAGTCTAGTGGGAGGGATCGATGTGGGGTTGAGAGGGCGGAAAAACACATACGTCAGGGGCGGGAGTCTCGCGCTGAAGGTAAGGCTTGATCGACTTGTACTGCTTGTAGAAGTGCGTCAGGTCAGGGACCAGGTCCTTGACGACGTAGGTGTGAGGCAGCGGGTAGAGCTTGACCTCGTCTTTCGACTCGGCGGGGATGCGGCCTGATTGGTCAAAGTCAGTAAAATGCGGACTGGACGTCGTCATAGACGCCCCCATGGTGGATATGGTGGTCATGTAGAGTGGCAAGACATACACAGGCAGGCAAGCGTGTTCTGGCCGTTGATGTTCATGGCACAGCTGCCGCAGATGCCCTCGCGGCAACTCCTGCGGAAGGTGAGGGTAGGGTCGAGTTCGTTCTTGATGCGGATGATGGCGTCGAGAATCATGGGTCCCGTCTTGTTGAGGTCGATGGTATACGTCTGCATGCGAGGCTTCTCTGTGGGGTTCTCGGGGTTCCAGCGGTAGATGGAGAAGTCCTTCATCCGGGGGGCCTTCTGCTCGGGCTCACTGACAGTGGCCATGGAGCGGGTGAAGGCGGCGCCGAAGGGGGAAATGGTTGAGCGGGAGGCGCTGGCAGAAGCGCCAAGGACGCGCGAGGCGGAAGAGCGGAGAGCGGCCATGGTTGATGATGATGTGAGCGGAGAGGTGTTGGTGATGGTGATGGTCAGCAACCGTGCAGGAGGTTGTTAAAGCCTGGGGAAAACGCAGGTCGGATCGGGCGCTTCCGGGACGAATTGACAACTGAAGGGGGAGATGTAAGATGCGTTTCTTGCTACAAAGAAGTAGTTGTAACGGGGTATAATGGTTTCTGTGAGCGTGCGCGCGTTGTTTTTACGCCGACAAAAATGCTCGTCTCCGTCCTTGATATTAGAGGATCGAAAAAAAAAGAAACCAGGACAACTTTGAAGGAAAGAGACACACTCATCCTCGGCTAAGGTCGTGGCATGGGGGCGAACCGTGGCCAATCAGAGGCCGTGATTTACCAAGCACTAAATGAAAGAGCCCTCCTGGCTAAACTGGATCGGAAGCCCGGCACTCTGGTTTTACCGACAGAATTGGTAGTATTTAACGATATATTCTACGGGCAAGATGAAGAAATTCAAAGATGATCAATAGCACATTTACATAAAACAGAAACACTATTGAATGATTGTCATCTTTTTGTACAACGGATCGGCAAAGATGCTACAACAACGTCTTGGTTGACGTTGGGTACAACGTTTACCGATGGTGACGCAAGGCACGTGAACTGCGAAATGCATACCGTCATTGGCCTCGATGATTTTTCGGGAAGGTACCGGCGAGCAACGGCAACCGGTTCTTCCTCGGTTGGCAGTCCCGGAGAATCTCCTTTTCCACCCTCCGTCTCCTTCTCCGTACAGAAACTCTGAACCATGCCGCCCCTGGCTCCATTGACATCAATAACTCTCCACTAAAATACGTATTCGCGAGTCTTGGTTGATGGATTACCGCGACATGCAGACATAAGGCCGGCCCATGCTCCGACGTGGATCAAAAGATTTTTGTTGTCTGGATGAATAGCCTTGGCAAGGACAACGCTACTTCAGTGGTACTCGTAGTGCTAATATAATATACTCCATACTCATCATCACTTGGCCTCTTGTTCGAAAATAGAGCAATAACTCCTCATACCGTCATCCTTGCTTACCCGAAAACTCTCTTTCCTCACTTGCTAGTAGTAGTACATCCGATACCCGCGGAGAGACACTTGGATCCGCGGTGTCATGGTATCTGGCACCTAGCCTGACTACTAGTAACGGACGCATACGAGTACTCGTACATTTGGGTACTATTACTGCCAGACGCATCTCTGCCTCACCGCCATCACCACCTTTTTACCCCAGACAGAAGATGCGCGTCTCCCTCTCCAGGCGCGTCGTGTCAGTGCCGTGGCGCCTGACTGCCCAGAACAGTACGTCCTATCTATTTACATCCCTGTGAATCCCGTGTGTGCCGGTCGAACTGACCCTCTCCCCCCCCTTTGCTTCAGCTCGCAACCATATTCCCATGGCCTGTCCGCGGTCCACAGCAGCAGGCCTGCGTCTACAGCGGTGCCCATATTCGTCATCGTCATCGTCGCCCGGCAAGTTCACCTACCACATCGCCGCATCCTTCATCGCCAAGGACCGCCCCTACGACCCGAACAGTCACGTCTTCCACTACAACCACGAGACCGACGCTCGGCCGGCATACGCGCGACCGTCCCGCATCGACTCGGGCCACGACTCCTTCTTTGTTAGTCATGTCAATGGCACGGGCGCCGTGGCTCTGGGTGTAGCCGATGGCGTGGGGGGGTGGGTGGACTCGGGCGTCGACCCGGCCGACTTCTCGCACGGTCTGTGCAACTACATGGCCGACGCGGCCCGCGACTTCCAGACGAGGGACTCCAACGGCCGCCTTGGCCCCCGGCAGATTATGCAGCAGGGCTACGACGCCGTGTGCCGTGACCGGACCATCCGGGCTGGCGGCAGCACCGCATGCCTCGCCGTCGCCGATCCGGATGGCACGCTGGACGTGGCCAACCTGGGTGACTCGGGCTTCCTGCAGCTTCGCCGCAACGCCATCCACCGATACTCGGAGCCTCAGACCCACGCCTTCAACACGCCCTTCCAGCTCAGCCGCGTGCCACCCAGCGTCGCCGCCCGCATGGCCGCCTACGGTGGCTCTCAGCTGTCCGACCTCCCCCGCGATGCCGACGTCACCCAGCACCAGGTTCGCCACGGCGACGTCCTCATCTTTGCCACCGATGGTGTCCTTGACAACCTTTTCAACCAGGACATTCTGCGCATCGCCAGCCGCGTCATGACCTCGACGGGCGCTTGGGAGGCGACCGAGACCGAGGGCACGCGTGCCTCGGATGAACTCTCCTCCCTGACAGAGGCCGAGGATGGCGAGAACCCCGTCACTCTGCAAAGTGCTCTGGCCACCCAGATTGTCGGGTTTGCCAATCGCGCGAGCACAAACACGCGCCTCGATGGCCCCTTTGCTAAAGAGGTCAAGAAGTACTACCCCCAGGAGAGATGGCGTGGTGGCAAGGTTGACGACATCACTGTCGTTGTCGCCGTTGTCGATGGTGGAAGCAGCGGTGCCGAGATCAAGAGCAAGTTGTAATAATGAGAGGTGAGGAGGTGAGTATCTTGCTCTTTGCTTGAGAATGTTTTGCATAGAATTTGTTTTCTTTCATATACATGGATGGGAGAGCGCGCGCAAGTGCATGGGGAGTTTCTTTGTCATTTGTTTTTCGTCATTGTTCTTTTTCGAACCTTCTCTTTCCTTCATGTCTTCTTATGCATTTTCTTCTTCTTTTTGCATTTCTTCACATCATTTCTCTTTGTTTACGGAAACTGGTAATCATTAAACTGGGATAGACAGGCCAGGATAAAAAAGGATGGCGTTGATCAAAGAACCATTATGCCTTAAATCAGGTATAAAGGGTACATGTAGTTAGCTACTTAATACTAGCAGTGTTAGAGGTGTTAGAGTTGTATGTATCACCTTGAATGGAATCGATTGCTCAAAAACTTTCACAAGGGCAGTGTCGGGTCTTCCTTTAATATCGCCATGTGCCTGGCTATGGATTCGCGACCAAGTTTGAGAACAAGCTTGAGTGTTGTGAGGGCCACGTACTCCGGCGTCGTCCTCACTGTCAATTCACTCGGCGTGATTCCCACCACTTACACAGCTGGCTTCGCGCTCCTCTCAACCTTCCCGTTGCCTGGATGTGTGTTTTCGAACCCCGTCCTTGTGATTCTAGCGTACAATGGTTGATCGTCGGGATAGGCTGCATCGTGCAAACCAGCCCGGAACGCGTCGTCCGTGTACGCAAGCAATAATTGAGCTATCACTGATGCGAAGCGTCAACATGGTTGTGCAGAAGAAGACACCTTTCCGCGTGATTGCATGAGTTGACGCCGATCGCATTGAAAC
Organism: Geosmithia flava; assembly: GCA_900188565.1. NCBI lineage: Eukaryota > Fungi > Ascomycota > Sordariomycetes > Hypocreales > Bionectriaceae > Geosmithia > Geosmithia flava. The sequence continues at coordinate 72,719 of FYEV01001596.1, read as the reverse complement.
TTATATATATATCTTTGACCGTTATCGAGGAACCAGCAGCTTGACTTCCACTCTGCATCTTCTCCAGATATCAAGTGACCGGAACAGTTTCATCTCGCAAAGACAAATACAAAAACCCCCCACCATGCGGATATCCATGAACCTCGCCCTCACTGGCCTCGCCTGCTTGGTGGTGGCCAGCCCAGCTCAGACACCGGTTGGTTCGCCTCCTCCGGCTGCGTCTTCGCCCCAGCCCACCAAGACACTCTGGTCCCCGGAGGAACTCCTGGCCTTCCTAAAATCAGGGGCCGATGGTGATCGGTTTACCACCTGTCCTGGGATGGACTGTTACGAGCTGACGGACGACTGTGGCCATTGGTGGGGCCAGTAAGGACATCCCTCTCAATCCTCCCTTCCGGTTGGGCTCCAAGAAAGCTGACAGTTTTGCCCTTTTACAGGTGTTTTGATGGATGCTCCGGACCGCCTAGCTTTACATCGCCGCCTTGCCCTAAGGCGCCGCGGGCAACATAAGAAAGCCTACAGACGGAACTCGTCCTTTGAGGACAGGAGCGATTTCGATGTGCTATCATGAAAGAACGAATACTCCAGTGCTTAGATATATTAGCTGAAGAGTGAGACTAGTCGACGCTCGATATGAAATGATCAAGAATGCATGGGCTCTTTAACATTGCTTGCACTTGCTCTGTTACCAAAGGGATGTGTGTTTTCTTCTATTATTGCTGAGTGGATGTTGATCCTGCTAATAGTAGGTATGGGACCCCGGGGCAGTTGGGCTACGGCCATAATCGACCGATGTGCCCGGGAAGCCACCAACCCCAGGAGGCTGTGGTGACCCTATGGCCTCGTCATCTGAGCTGAAGTCGTGGGCGATTTCATCCTTGTCGGTTGGAGGGGCACGCATCATATCGAGAGCATTGTCATCGAGCGTCGGAGGCTGGTAGTCGGGAATATTGTGTATCTCACGGCCCGAAGGGATCTTGGCCAGCAGTGAATTGACAGACGGTATTTGCTTGGTGTTCATCTGGTTATGGCTTGCGTCAGAAATGTGGGCTTATCAGAGGTGTTTGTTGTTGCTGCCCTTACCGTATCATTGATCTTGTTCCATTTTGCGTTGAGCATCTCAATCACGCGTATTTCCTCGAGTTTGCCAGCATCGGCACCCCACGCCTTCTCCTTGTCAACACGCCGATCTTCCATTAATTCTGAGAGGTCCTTTTTGAGACGGCCTAGACCGAGCCCCCTTTTGGAGTCCTTGATGTCGACACCTAGCTCCTGTAGCCCAGCGTGGAGCCAACCTATCCCATCTGCCGTCTGACCGCCGAGTTCCGAGTCTATACCCAAGAACCTGCAGGCTTTTGCGCGGCTTGTCCGTCGGAAGTCCTCCATGTATTTGGTGAGGCTGCTGTCGACTTTGATGCCCCCAGAGGACGCGCTCGCCTGGGCAAGCGAGAGTGCCCGTGCGGCATGCTCCGAGGCAGCGAGACAGAGGCGCGCGTACAGGTGGGCACGGACCTTGGGTATTTCTGGTGACTTGAACATCCACTCCTTGTCGTTCTTGTTTCTATCCTGAGCAACGGCGGCAGGGTAAGGATCGTCTTTCAGAACAGCCAGCAGCGTGGCCTCGGCGTGAGAGAGCGAGGCAAGGGCCCGGACTGTTGTCGGCGCCACATCAGCACAAGGAGGTTTGACGGATCCTTGCTCTGTCCTATTTCCTAAGTACTGGAAGATGGAGGCAGACTGAAGGAGAAGCTTGGTGGCCGTTGAGATGGCCGTTGTGCGCTCCTGAGAAGCAACAAACTCGCTGCTGGTCGAGTATAGGGGCTTCAGTGCTGCTCTAGCCTCCTGGACGTATGTCAGGCCCAGGGCCGAGAACATGAAGATGAGTTCATGCTCGAGCGAGTTGATCTTGATGCGAGACCGTTCACGACCGGGTACCACGTCACCCGACAGCGTAGGCCTCCACTTGATAGCCACCTGGTCTTTTGGATTAATGCGAATCAGATCGCCGTTCCCTGGAAGCCTCACGTCGTGAAGCCCGGCGTCGACTGCCACGAGGTATGGCAGGTAATCGTTCAGCGCCGTCCTGACTGTGGAGAGGTTGCCGACCTGGGCTGGGTGATCAAGGCGTTTGTGCTTTCGGAGAGTGTCCTTGGCAACGCCACGATACATGCTCGCATTTATGGGAATAGATGGATGCGAACCAGACTCGAAGCTAGCCGAAAAGGAAAACGACGATGTCGTCGGCAGCACGAATGGAAAAGGCATCTTGACTGTGGCTTGCCTGCCTCTTTATGAGCAACGTAGGTGCCCTCTGAGGGGGAAATGAGAAGGCTAAACGAAGGAGGAAGCTGATGCGGACGACTTCAAACAAGAAAACGCCAGAGAGCGGAATTTATGAAGGAGAAGGAGAGAATACAGGAGAGCGGTTTGCTACACAGAGAAGAATGATTTCATGAGAACGGCGTCATTAAGGATGTTCGTCTTGGTTGGTGGACTGACAGCTGTTCTACACTGTATGTTGGACAGTGCGTAGACTGTACAAACCCGCCATTTGTTGGACCAAGCTCTTGGCTTTGGAGAGCTTCGTACCTGTATCCACCAATCCTGATATCTCCACGGTGGCACTTGCTGGCTCAATTCGCCCTCCAACGTCCAGTCCACGACAAACTTGCGCAAAAGAAGGCATTCCTGCTTTTTTTCGCATCAGTCTTGTGACCATGGCGACATCAAGGCCTTCACCACACAAACCCAGGCGCAAGGGCAAGAAGACGGACACTGGTCTCGACAAACCGACCGCCCGTTTGCCGTCCGAGACTCTTGTGCACGCTCCTTCCTTCTCGCTGGCTGCCTTCCTCTGGCCTGCTAGGACCGCATCGTCGCAATGGGAGGTTCTCATCCCTATTCTAATGGTCGCCGGACTCTTCCGGTGGGCCGCTAGCTTCTGGGGCTATTCGGGTACGATGCAATTGAACAGCAGTCACCACAGCTCATCGCCAGTCCGCTTGTCCAGTAACTAACATTTCTCTCCCAGGTTTCAACCGCCCCCCCTTGTACGGAGATTACGAAGCGCAACGACACTGGATGGAGGTCACGACCCAACTCCCCGTCTCCCAGTGGTATTTCCATGATCTCCAGTGGTGGGGCCTCGACTACCCTCCTCTCACGGCCTACCACAGCTGGCTCCTCGGCAAGATCGGCGCTCTGATAAACCCCGAGTGGTTCGCCCTCTATACGTCGCGCGGCAATGAAGATGCCAATTTGAAAGTATTCATGAGGGGTACCGTCTTTGTGTCTGAATACCTCGTCTTCATCCCCGCCGCCGTCGTCTGCATCCGCCGGTACAGCCGTCTTAGCGGCGTCGACACATGGACCTCCTCCCTTGCCCTCGCCGCCTTCTTGATGCAGCCGGCCACCATGCTCATCGACCACGTCCACTTCCAGTACAACACCGTCATGCTTGGGCTTGTCCTTGCTAGCATGTCGAGCATACTGGCTGAGCGGTACAAGATGGCTGCCGTCTTCTTCGTCTGCGCCCTCATGTTCAAGCAAATGGCTCTATACTACGCCTTTACCGTCTTTGCTTACCTCCTTGGCTCGTGTCTCCGGCCTCGCATCAGCATTACCCGCTTCCTGGGAATCGCCCTCGCCACCATCATTACGTATGCTGTCACCGTCCTGCCGCTTGTTCTTGGTACGCTGTACGACTCGTACAAGGGCGTCGCTGCGCTTGAGGGGCCTCTCCCTCTGTTCCCCTGGGTGGGCGAGTTTCTGGACCCGAATGCATTCTACTACCCCCTACTGCAGGTTGTGCTTCAGGTCGTCCACCGCGTATTCCCCTTTGCGCGCGGACTGTTCGAAGACAAGGTGGCCAACTTCTGGTGCGCTCTGAACGTGGTTCTCAAGCTCCGCAGCTACTCGCCCGAGCTCCTCCAAAAGGCTGCACTGGGTGCGACGCTACTATCCATCATACCTCCGAACGTTATTGTCTTTCTCAGGCCCCAGAAGACCATCATACCTACGGCATTCGCTGCCACGGCCTGGGGGTTTTTCCTCTTCAGCTGGCAGGTCCACGAGAAGAGCGTCCTGCTACCACTCATGCCCATGACCCTGCTGCTTGCCGGGAAGCAGGGAATGAACAGGGACGTCCGAGCCTGGGTTGGGTTCGCCAATATTTTGGGCTCATGGACTATGTTTCCACTCCTCCACCGCGTCGACCTGCGCGTTCCCTACACCGTCCTCACCCTCCTCTGGGCCTATCTTCTTGGTCTCCCGCCCGCGTCCTGGAGCATCTACTCCCCCAAGAATGCTTCATGGACCCAGATTCTCACCGCCCTCATCCACTGCGTCTTCTACGTCGCCATGATTGCTTGGCATGTCGTTGAGACCTTTGTGGTCCCACCTCTGGACAAGCCGGATCTGTGGGTGGTAGCAAACGTTGGCGTTGGCGTGGCTGGTTTCGGCCTCTGCTACCTGTGGTGTCTCTGGAAACTTCTTCAGGATAGTCACATCCTTCCGTCACGGACGAAGCCCAAGAAGAAATCGCAGTGAGATATATATTGACTCAAGCGCAACTTCACATCTCAGACACACACACACACACACACAACATTTACAGTGAAATCTTAAACTGTTTGGGGATTGGATCAAGAGGAAGGCGGAGCAATATAAAGGTATGGTATGGTATGGTAGGAAAGGAATACAGCATGCAGTCGTCTTTTTTAGAGGCTATGGCCCTTAGCCGTAGCTGTGTAATCTATACTATCTCTTTGTTTTAGACAGTGGAATGCAAAAGATACCCTTGGTAAACGTAACGAGAGGTGGTACGCGAGATGCATGAATATTGCCCCCGTCTTTATTCCCCGTATGCCACACCATGCACTTGCAGTACATGTGCAATATGCACAACCAGTAACGCTGCAGTTGGCTGGGACTACTAGAATTCCAAGGGCTACAAGGGTTTATAGTAGTAGGCGGGCGTTGCACGAAAATACATGGAGGAATATCACTCATATTTCTAGAGGAAAAGAATTGGAGAACAAGGAAAATTCATCATTTCATGAGCTGAGTACCAAATGGAAGCGACTCCCAAATCCTAATCCGAGAAGAAACTGTCCGTAGTGCAGCTAAGCATTGACCTTGTCCCCAAATTGCCCCAGACCATCGAGGTGTGTTTTTTTCGTACTTGTAGCTAAGCGAAGTGAAGCGCTTAGTCGAAGAGACCGAAGCCCATGTCGTCGTCGGACTCCTCCTTCTCCTCCTCCTTGGCCTCCTCCTTGGCCTCCTCGGCGGCACCGCCGGCGGCAGCGCCACCAGCAGCGGGGGCGGCGGCACCACCAGAGGGAACGGAAGCAAGCTTCTCGGAACCAGCGGCGATGAGCTGTGGGAGAGTATGTTAGTATGCGAGTAAATGCATCGGACATGCTCATAATAAGGGGAATGGATTTTGGGGCGTACCTCGTTGATGTCCTTGCCCTCGAGCTCAGAGATCAGGCTGTCGAGGCGGGCGCTGTCGACCTCGATACCGACAGACTCGAGAACGGTCTTGACGTCGGCAGCCGAGGGGGACTCGTTGCCACCAAGGGTGAGGAGGAGGTAAGCGGCGATGTGCTTCATTTTGACGGTTTTTTTCTGGGGGAATTAAGGTCAGCCCGCTGTCCGTGGAATCTGGCAGATGGAACAAGCTGATTGCGCCGCGAGTTTCAAATGGCAATGGTAATGACAACAAAGGAGACAGGAGAGGGATCAGTACTCACTGTTGGTGTACGGGAACACGGGAATCAATCAATTTAACCGCAAGTTGGGCGGAGACTGAAACCTTCGGGTTCTGGAGGTGGTTGTTGATGGATTAAAAGAAGTTCAAGTTGGATGAATCGCGCGACGGAAAGATGCACCTCTTTTTTTTTTCTGTGGGCGCTAAAAAGTAAATTTAGGGCGGGGGTACGTACCTTTTTTTCCTCACCCAAAGTTCAAAATTTATTTTTCGCTCTTTGTCAAACTAGTGGTGGTCCTTGCGGTGGAGAAGATCGCACCGCCACATCTTTCAGATAAGGCTCCGACTCTCACGTGCCTCAGCCTTGGCTTGCCTGGCTTTGAACTGTGGCGTTCGTCTTTTGTTCTTCAATCTTTATTTCTTTTACCAATCCCCCCCCGGTGCAGCCTGGCCATGATACCCAATCTAACATGATAAAAATAATAGAGGCGTCGACGTGCCATGGCTAAAATTCCGCGCTTTATTTCCATCTGCCCATGCGCTGTCGGTTACCGTTAACCAGGAAACAGGAGTCTATAAAATAGTTTAACTCTTTGCTTTTGCTACCGGCTATAATTTCTTCGTCAGTTTTTACAACTACAGGTGATAACCCACCCATCACGACGGCCAGCCACCTGTGCACCTTTTTTTCGACCACCCGCAACGCCTTCCAATCACGCCTGGACTTACTCACGATGCCGGTAAGTCATCTGTTCATCTCTGTCACCCTTTTGGGTTCTTTTCCTGATTATTTCCCCCTCCCAGATCGGCGACCTTCTCAACTCCATCAGTGGCACCAAGCCATCTGTCACCAAGCGCAAAGCCGAGGACGACCCGAAACCCGCGTCCAAGATAGCACGAAAGTCACCTCCGCCACCATCATCGAAGCCTGCCCAACCACGTACACGACCTCTCGATGCCCCAAAGCCCATCCCGCGCCCGTCTAATGGATCTGGGGTCGCGTCGAGGCCAGCACCAACTGCTTCGCAAAGGACCCCCGCCAGGCCACCCGCACCGGTCAAGCCATCGCCATCCGCCGCCTCGACTCCCGATGCCTCAAAGGTCCCACCAAAAAAGGGCTCATACGCTGAGGTGCTGGCTCGCGCTAAGAAGGCGCAAGAGGCCATGGGTCAGGTTGGAAAGATTCAACACAAAAAGGCCGACAAGGTAGAAAAGGCGGAAAAGAAGAAGCCACCCGTGGGAAAGACACCCATGGGAAAGACCCCCGCGGGCAGAGCGCCATCTCGTACCCCCGGCCAGAAGCCAGGTGTATCGACGACGGGGTACCAGGGCACCGCGAGGCCTGCACAGAACCGGGCAGCAGCCCCCGGTGCTCGCGGGAGACTACCCTCCAGGCCAGAATCTCCAAGGTCATCCGCTGCTGCCAAGAAGGAGTCTGAGGAACTGGCGAAGAAGGCTAAAAAGGCGGCCACAGCCACCATCGGCTACCAGGGCACGGCTCGTCCCCCACCTTCAAACTCCAAGAAGTCTCAGAAGGATCAGCCTCGTGGAGGAGCCCTGCTCAACAGAAAGCCCAGCCGGCCTAGCGGTCCCGGGCGCTCCCGCGACGACGAATACGATGAGGAGCTTGACGACTTCATCGATTACGACGAAGACGAAGACGAAGGTGCTGGGCCCCGTTACGACTATGCGTCGGACGCCTCCTCGGATATGGAGGCCGGTATCGACGAACTTACTGGCGAGGAGAGTTTGGCTGAGAGGATCGCCCGCCGCGAGGATATTGAGGAGGAACGTCGTGAGAGGATCCGCAAGGCTGAAAAAGCTGAGCGCATGAGGAGGGCCATGGGTGGAGGTCGTCCCTAAAACCCAACGCAGGTGCCCTGGTAATAAGCCACGTCTCTGCCTCACACTTTGTCGTCAACTATGTTTACCCCCACATTGTCTTGTTTTCTTCTTCTTCTCTTTACTCTTTTTTTGTTCTATTTTGCATTACACGGAAGGCGGTGGGCGTTTTATACATATCCCTTGGGAGCATTTGCATGCGCAACTTTACCCATTTTTTTCAGCTTCCTTTACTTTCTATACTCTGTTTTGGTCCCCCGTTTATGTCTTATTGTCGACAGCGTTGTAGTTAGTTTTTCTTCTTCTTTTGCCATGTCTTCTTTTCTCTAACCCCAAAGAAACTCCCCTCTTGGTATTTAGCCGTGTTTGTTGTCTTAGTGGGATGAGCGAGATGTCAATAGATCCATAGATTGGGTAATTTCAGTACTACATACTAGACAAACAGTCAGGGTGCCTTATCAACACTACGAATCAAGCACATTGGCTCGTGAAATGCCAAAAGGACACGGTTAGGTAACGTGGTATTAGGGACTGACATTCTTCCAAGGTATACTAATATAATATATATATATATATGTGTAGAGCAAGTGTAATGTGCTGCGAAGCAACAAAGGGGTGGTTGCATACAACGTGTTGTTGAAAACAGGGTCCCACTTGGACAAGTAACAAGTAATAAACAATGATAGCCCGACAGGAAGGGAACTCTTCAAAGCCGTAGTAATCAAAAAAACATACAATAACAAGGCCTGTACAAGTAGGGAGCCACACTATCAAGGCAGATCGTCGCTCAGAGGCTTCAGGCCATTGGTGTTCCCATAAGTCTCCTCAAGCCAGCCTTTCCCGTTTTGGGCTTTGCCATTATCGACACTGTCGCGGCTTGGGGTAGTGGAGGAAGGGGTTTGCTCTTGGCGCGGCGGAGGCACCGGCTCTCTTTTGGGAGGTAGCGGGGGCAAAGATGGGGGCGCGGCAGGTAGTAGGCTGGTTTTGGGGGGAGGATGAGGAAGAGAAGAAGGGTTGGACTTAGGTGAAGGAGCAGGTGCTGCTATTGGCACAGAAGACGAGGGGTTGCCTTGCTCTTGGTTTCCTGCATGGCCGTCTTCACTCTTGATCGAAGCCTCCTTCTTGGACATGATGCCCTTTTGACGGAGATACTGGATCGACTGAAGGATAGCAAGGTCTTCCTGCTCCTTGTCATTGAGGACTAGGCGCTGCTGGATAGTGAGACGACCATGGTTCGCCTCGCGTTCCTTCAGGTTGGCTTCTCGTACCTGGGGGTCATGGACAAAACGGCACTTGCTCTTCTTGCCACATGTGCCACCCGTCGAGAAGTACTTACAGTGCCGACTAATGTCGGCTTTCTTTGTCGACGCTGCATGCGTAGGTTGAGGCTTTGATGTAGAAGCAGGGGCTTTAGAAGACATGACTTCTGGCTTGTCATCGTCTTCTGCATCGTTCAAAGACAGGTCTCTCATCTCGTCGCCTTCGTCTCCGGGTTCTCTCTTGCGCTTGATAGATGACTCCACCTTGGCAAGTTGCTTCCTCAACTTGTTCCGCTCCCGGATGAGGGCCGAATCGGCATCCTCGGCTTTCCTCTCCTTCTCGACAGCCTTCTTGGCCTCTGCACGCGCTTTTGTGGGAAAGTTTTTTCTCCGCTCAAGTAGGAATTTGGCAAGGTCATCGAGCCTATCAGACTGACGTTAGTGGGACGTTGCAGAATCACGACTGGTCGAGGCCATGTCAGCTACTTACTGATATCTTTCTTGGCCCAAAAGTTGTTCAAGAGCCTTTTCTTCCCCTTCGTCGTCCTCGGATTCAGACTCCATCCCCGGCGTAAGACCGAGCGTGTTCGTTTTGCGCTTCTTCTTTTTGCCCAGGTTTGGGTTGTCCGACTTTTGTTTCTGGTGCTGCTGATTCTGGTTCTGGTGCTTCTGGTGATGCTGCTTAGCCCCACCACGGCCGTCATGATGATTATGCTTGTTTTGCGACCTGCCCCCAGCATTGTGGCCCCCTCGGCCCCTGGAGCTGCCACCTCTCTGGGGTCCGCCTCCTCTCCCACGCCCAGGGCGATGACCTCCGTCGTGGTAGTGGGATGACTGAGGGGGAGGGGGAGGGGAAGGGGCACCGTATTGGTACTGGGCGGGAGGGTAAGCCGGGGGATAGGAACCGAGCACGGGAGGCGGTGGCTGGTCATGCCTATACCTCCCATCATTGTAGCCACTCCCTCGTCCCCGACCACCTCCGTATGTTGACGGCTGAGCATGCGCCTGGTTGTTCCAGTGTGCCGGCGGCGGTTGGGCTTGATAAGGCTGGCCATATTGCTGCGGCAGTGGGGCATAGGCCGGCTGCTGGGGGTATTGGGAGGCGGCATAGGGTTGATGGGCATAGTTGGGGTGGTAATTGGAAGAGGACATAGGTGCAGGTGAATGGGCAGCTTGAGGGGGCGCGTGTGTTTGATCGGGGTGCCACTGGGCTGCCTGGGGAGGCGCATATGCTCCTGCGACCGGCGGCGGGTGAGCGCTTCCGTAGGGTTGGGCTGGATATGGCTGGCCTGCGTACGCAAACTGTGTGTGCGGCGGCGGCGGCTGGCTGTACTCGACTCGGGCTTGGCTATGGGAGAAATGGCCACCTCGGCCACGACCACTCGGTCCTCCTGAGCCTCTATTGCCCTGACCTTGACTCTGTTGAGGGGTGTAGGATGGCCCCTGATTCGGTAACCCAGGCCGCTGCCCACCTCCAGCCGAGGGCGGAGGCGGGGGCGGTCCGTACCCGTAGGCTGTCATTATACGGACATCGACCGGTTTGCGAAGTTTCGTTTGATAACTTGCGCGGGGATGGGAAGCGATTGGGACGAGGTAACGGGGGAAGTGCACGTAGTCGTACTCGTCGTGGTAGATGTTGGGAGACGGAAAGCACCGCCAGACGCAGTGACCAAGTGCCGGAGAAATTACCCAGATAAAGCGACTAAAAGATCCGACGTCGTATCGTGTCCACACCCGCGCGTTGTCCGACCAAGAGAACATGCCGGCCAAACTACAACGAGATGTTTTTTTTTTTCTCGAATTGAGACTTCGCAAAGAGTAAAACTTTTCTACAGATAAATATATAACCATAAATACGTGACCTGGAAATAACCCGTGAAGCTTGAAAGCCTTCACCACTGTCGTGTGATTATGTAACCTTATACAACTTGTCATGGCAGCATGAGAATAAGACGTACAACACGGCGCTTGATGATGTATATCAGGGGAAAACAAGCCAATGAATACTCTTTATATGGAAACTAGTAACCGGAATTTCTTCCCTGATTTGTTTGAACTCATCTCTTATGAAGGTAGACGATTAGCTGACGTTGACGAGCGGTCCCCAAACTGGTGCGCCAAATATAGAAGGCGGTGAAATATCTTTCAAGAAAGACTAATCCCTATTTGGAAAAGCGCACATCGCTCTCACATTTTCTGCCGTCGCAGTATTTTGACTCTTTAAGGTGACAACTCAAAAGCGGGCAATGACAAAGATTCTATGAGCCCCATGTGAAGGTGGAAAAGACACAGGCCAGTTTACGAGGTTGTGTGCAATGAGTCTAGTCCTGTACCACCTGCGGTGACCCCGTCACGATCCCTCATATTTACACCATGTTCATCCTGGTAAGAGAAGCAATATGCTCTGCGCCCCCCACCAACCTATCGAGAAGCCTTCACTTAAGACTGACGCCGTCATCAGACCAAAATTGCGGACTTGGTGCAAGTTGCACCGTCCGACTTTTCTAAGAGGAGCATAGATGCCATTGAGGATAATATCAATGCTAAATACGCCAACAAGGTACCACTATATTCCAACCTGCCTGGTTCCCTGCCGGCATGTACTGACGCAAACAAACCTACAGGTAGTTCAGAAAATAGGACTATGCATCTGTCTTTATGATCTACTCTGGACCTCTGAGGGCCTCATCGGCCATGGCACCGGTCTGGTCAATGTCAATGGTAAAGCAATTCTCTGCAGACTCAAAGCCAGGTAACTTCTCGTCTCTAACAAGTGCACAGTCGAGTTTCGCATGGTCGTCTTCCGACCTTTCAAAGGAGAGGTGATGCTAGCCAGAATCCGCAGTTCCACGCCAGCTGGGATCAATCTGCGGACAGAGTTCTTTGATGATATATTTGTTCCCTACGAGGAACTGCCTCCGGGTGCTGAATAGTGAGAGCCGACTCTGTAGCCTCTTGAGAAAACGGACTGAGGGATCTGGCTGACATTTTATCTCTAATCGCAGCAACCACAGCGAGCAGCTATGGATTTGGAACTTTGACGAAGAACGACTCTTTTACGACACACATGAAATGGTTCGGTTCCAAGTCGTTGATGAGGAGTGGCATGATCAAGCACCAGCGGGTCCGTCACAGGGAGACGACGCCGCGGTCAAGACGCCATACAGAATCAAGGGCAGCATGGCGCGTGAAGGTCTAGGCGTATGCTTGTGGTGGGATGCATAAACGACCCTCCTAGCAGATGAAAGGAGAAAAGGAATGGGAAGAGGGATGAAAGGCACAGTTGGAAAAGATACCGATGCATTTTTCATTTACTAGATCATAATGCTACATAATTTGTATCCGCGTAGCCGTGGTCCACCCTCCAGTGAAGTCTACGAGTTAAACCTCTCGAGGAGACGGTCCTCAACATCATCCAGAACCGAGTAGTGCTCCACGACAGCCAGGTTCTCAGCCTCGGCCTTGAACTGCTTGTCTGGGTCCTGTCCGGGTCCAGCGGCCATGGGGTTGGGCATCTGCTGCGACTGCATCTGCTGGTTAAGCTGGCTGGCGGCTGTAGAGAACGAATACCGTTAGTGGTGGTTATAAACAGGATGAAGGGGTCGCTGATACATACCATTGTCACTACCAAGGAGAAAGACATAGACGAACTGAAGACCAAAGATGCAGAGGAAGTACCAGCTGATGCTGGACATCCAGCGGGGGTCCATATCCTTGGTCTGAACACCGGCCTGGAGCATGCTCTTGAACTTGATGGTGAGGGGGAAGGGCAGTTTCACTACGATGTTCTGGTCAGCAAAGACAGCGGGCCTGGGGTGTAATACTTTTGGCAGGACTTACTAATGACGTATCCGCTGAAAAAGGCATTGATCCAGCTCATGATGAGCGTGTTGGGGATAATCATAGCCATGTTGTTCTTCATCATGCCCATCATGCCATCCATGGCGGAGGGGTCCGTCATCGGATTAGCAGGCGGCTGACCCCTACTCTCCGGGTCCTTGAGGAAAGCTCCTGACTCGTAACCGGTGGTGAGGTAGTCGCGGCGGGTTTCGAACGAAGACTGCGAGAGGACGTGGTGGTTGGAGCGCAAAGACACGCCGCGGCCGAGGGACCGCTGCTCGCGCATGGCCTTGGAATCGAGCTTCTTGGGGGCCGTGGCCATGAGAACGCTGGCGTAGTGGCGTAGAACACCCGTGAGGACCATGACAATGGTAATGGGCATCAGGATCCAGTAGCTAAAGAGGCAACAATGGTCAGCGGCGGATGGCAACAGCGTCTCCCGGTGGGAGGAGGGGAAGGGTATCTTCCAACGCACAACAACTGGGGGTCCCTGTAAAGGGTCTGGACAGGAATATCGGCCATGGTGATTGCGCCTCAGAGTTTCCGATGGTTTTGTCTATGGGATCCCGTTCTTTGGGGTGGAGGGTTGAGGGCGTTATCGTCGAGTTGTTTGGGCGATGCAGTAGGCGCAAGAGACAAGACAAAGCACCGTGAGCTAGCTGGCGACGGAGGTTTACTTCCGCCGGTGCCGTTGTCTCCATGTGTCCATACTGGCCGGGAGCTGACAGCTTTCCTCTTCTAGGCGGCACCTTGTGGCGCTCCCCCCCACCACGTCGCCTTGCAGCGGGTATCCACAGGGGACCTCAACTGCCCGTACCAGTAATCCTCCGTACAGGCCACCTTTTGTTGTCTGCCCGGGTCTTTAATCCATCATCGACCACGTCGCGCAAATCAACACATACTCGTCTACCCTTGAGAGAGACTGAAACGTCTCATAGATCAGTGCAGCCATGTCGTCAGAAAAGATATCCCTATACAACCAGGCTGGTGAGTCGCGCCATGTTTGGGACTTCTGGCCCTTTGGAGTTGCCGCCGGCTAACTAACATGTGCGTACAGACCTCAAGAACACGACCGACGATGCCATTTCCAACTACCTCAACTCCCTGGGCTTCACCCAGAAGCACACTATGACCGACGTCCGTCTCGCCATCGGGTACGGCTCCTTCGTTGTCGCTACCGCCTGCTTCCTGTGGGACTACAAGCTCGGCTTCGAGGACACAAAGACGTACACGGCCGTCGCTGTGGCTCTGTACACACTGTTGCAGGGCGCTCTCATGCTCTGGACCAGCAAGATTGAAGAGGGCACGATATACCAGGGCATTGCGCCGTCAGGAGAGCAGGTATGTCTCATAGGGAAACAATTGGACTGGGACCCTACGTTCTTCTTTGCTGACTCGACTACTACTTACTGCAGATCTTTATTGCCAGCTCTTCCAAGAAGTACCAGCCCGTCTACAGCCTCAAGGTCAGCATCGGCAGCACCCAGAACCCCAGCAAGAAGCTCGAAATTGTCCAGTCCCTGGAAATATCCGGCCCCTTTCCCAAGTGGTTCGACGAGGCGGGTCGCTTCGTCGCAAACCCTTTCCAGGAATTCCTTGCCTCTTCTGTCCCCGTCATCGGCAAGGCCGACCCCGCGCGTGTTAAGTCTGCATCGCAGGAGCTGATCGATGCCAACCCCGAACTACTCGATGCTATCCTCGCCGGGGGCTCTACGGCCGATGCTTCGGGCGCTGACAAGAAGACTGGAGGAAAGCGGCGAAAGGTCTGAGGGATAGAGCCCAGATTGAGGAAGCGGTGGGAAACAAAGAGGGTTGCATGTACTAAAGCCAGATATATCCTATAAAAAAAAGTACGCTTTATGAATCTCTCAAGACAGTTATCGCAGGGATGCAAGTCGTAATATGGTTGCTGTTTGTTTCTTTGTTTTCGATGATGGATCTACATGTCTACCGATAGTCCTTGAAACCCCGACTCATATCCTGCGCCCCTCCGAGTGGTTCATCCCTTCCAGCTCACTGCATTTCCTTCCAAGATTGTCTTGCTGCACGCGCTGACTTCCTCAGCTCTCGAATTGCATTCCCACAGGCCAGTGTCAACTCCCTCTCAACACGTGCGGTCAGGGGCAACAAGTGTCTAGATTCGAACATCTTAGGCAGAGCAGCCATGATTTCAAGGGCAAGTTTCCCGCTGGCAGCACTCGACTCGTTGAGCACGTCGTTTGTGGCGGAAAGGTAGTCAGCCGGTAGCCATTCCGGTGGTGTGTGTGGCTTCTGCGAAAACGCCTTGACGCAGATGGTGACTATGCTGGCCAAGTGCGGCTCCCCCTTGGCTGGAGCCTCGGCGAGGATGTTCCTCAGTCCGTCCAGGGCAGCCCTGGCGTCTGGGCCCGTGCCAATGGTCTGGGCCACGGTGATGGCGATGCGGAGGATGTTTTCGGCGTCTTCCTCATAGATAGAGAAGTTCATGTGCTTGACTGTTAGCAGAACAGCGATACTGCAGTTGGTCCTGACAACGCGGTCTGTCACAGAAGAATCCCGACCAAGCGCGACGTCGATCAGGGGCTTGGCCAGCTCAATGTACATCTTCTGCATCCACAGTGGTTTCACAATGCCATATTCGTCCTTGGAAAGTATACTCTGCTGGGCGAAGACCATTTCGAGTCGCCGGGCAAGATGCTGGCCGACTACCGGAAGCGTAGGGCTCTCTCGAAGCATCCGTATGAGCCCCTGTGCCTTCTTTCCACTGTAGCGTCGAAGCATACCTGCCGCTATGGCCATGAGGGATGTGGCTTTACCCAGAGTCTCAGCGGTACTGGATGTCTGCTGTGTGAGAACCAACTCGCTCTCTTTGTCCAAAGCTGCCATGACCTCGTCAGTCGTCTCAATCTTGTGCTTGTTGGCCAGGATAGAGAGGATCGATCGCGACACGGATGCCGCAGCCCCATCGGCGAACTTGTACTGGGAGGAAATGCCGCTGATGATCAGCTCCTGGGCAACACCGGCAGCAAACTACCACGTGCATTTGTGTTAGTACAGCACAATAATAGGGCTATCTAGAAACGTCTTGGACAGAGTAAAGGCACTTACGAGTCGGGAAACAGCAGCGGGCCGGAGGGCCTCAAGGATGCCGAGCGAGAGAATGTTCAGTCTCTGCGAAGTTGCCCAGTTCCAGGAAGAGTCATCCTTGCTGGGAACCACAGATACGAAGTCGCCACGGAACATGTGGAGGGCGTATGCCTCTGCACCAATTGCTAGTTGTTGCTCCTCGCTCATCTCGTGAAAGACAAACCCAGCAAGCGTGCTGACAAGATACAGGTATTGGCTTTCAGCAGGCCTGTCAGGCGTGTTGAAGTCGGCGCTGAGTTCAAGGGCTTTCTTTTCCGATCCCCCATAACTTCCCGTTGTCTTGGTGGCCTTGCGATACAGGTTCCGTGCAAAGTATAGGCTGATAAACAGAAAGTCTCCATATACCTCAGTGATGGACTTGGGGGATGACTGGATCTTCGTCGATGTGTTGGATCCATTCTCGCCAAGCGAGGGGTACTTTGCCACAATGGCAGGAAGCCACTCGCCTTCCCAGGAGGCCTTGTCTGATTTAATATCGTGACTCTTGCATGCATCGCTGAAGCAACGGATGGCGGACTGGAGGCCGGCCACAAGAGCGCACCAAACTGCCACATTGGCTTTTGCGTCAACTGCACTGACCAGCTCCCCGTGTAGCGACGAAGTGACAAGAATGAAGTTGTTCAATCCATCGTCTGGAGAGGAGGAAATTTCGGAGCAGCCTACGTAGGCTAAGAGTGGGCACAGAGTCTGCATAGTAGGCACAGCCTGGTCCCCCTGGGTGGTCCAACTAGAATGCATCAAGTTGACTCCTTTCTGCACCAGGGGAGAAAATCCAGACGGGTATGCAGTGACTGACCGCTGCAAGGCCTTGGTTGTCTCATTCACCAGCTCATCCGAGGTTTGGGATTGAATATCGGCATTGTCACCTGCCACCTTCTGGATGATGATGGAGAAGAGGATATCGCAGATCTCGGAGCACTTTTCGCCAGGAAGCAGCCAACTCTTGGAGCGTTCCTCTGGAGATGTGGACGTTGTAGACGGATTTTGGCAGACTAGGGCACCGGCTCCCTGAACTGCCTGTGTTGCCAACTTCAGATCGTCGTCGGACGCGTCGACCTTGACTCCGAGCTCCACCGTGCCCCGGTGTACATCATCGTACAATGATTTGAAACTCTGATCTACTGCCTCAAAGTCACTCCTATCCTGCGCGGACATGTCAGTCTCCACGAGAAGTATCCTAGTCTCGAGGATAACGTGCAGGAGTTTGAGCAGATCCTGGCTATGACTAGGCGCCTTGGGATGCCTCAGATTCTCTTTGATATGCGTGATTGCCGGGGAGACCATCAGTACAAAGGACACTGGCGTGGCACTGAGGACGCTGATGATGAGCCGGCCAGCAGCCGCCATATACATGGTGTTGGAGAAGTCGTTGACGCAGTCGCGCGTCACCATAAGCGAGTAGTCGCGAAGGTCGTCACCCTTGAGGCGTGTAGCCATTGTCTTGAGAACCTCAAGGGTGGCCCAGATTGTGTCCTCAATCTCCCCATTTCGCACCTCGTACTTGAGACTGTTCCATAGTCGGTCGACATACGGAGTTACCGACTGTGCCGGGTTATCGTACTTCTCTAGACAGGCCTTGATGGTTTTGAGGATGTCCACTTTGACGTTGACCGTGACACCCTCTCCCTGATCAATCTTCCCGAGGAGGAAAGGAATAGTCATGGAAGAGAGCTTGTCGCTTGCGGTGAAGCACGTCCGCAGTTGCGACTTGAGTTGCTCCGGGGTGATGCCGCTGGGAGATGTGCGCGGGAGCGAGATGGGGAAGTATGCCTTGAATGCTCCAAACACCTGCTCTATGACCTCTGTAGACGGCGAGTACTCGCGAAGAAAGAATGACAGAATGTCAAACCAGGCCATCAGGCAGCTAGGATCCCTCTCATTCCTGCAGAGTTGGATCAAGTCGACCATGAAGCCGGCCGAGGCACCGTGCTTATGCTGTAGAGAGCTGGCGATATCGGGCGTGGTAATAAGCGAGCGTAGCAGCTCAAACACTGCCAGTCGCGTCTTGGATATCTGGCGAGCAAAGTCATCCCTAAGTGCGCACACCTTTTGAATGACGATATCGGCGCTAGAGGGTTGGAACGCCTTCATAGCTACGATGCGCGACAGAGCCGTAGCCGAGGGCATGATACCCGCTTTGTGATCAATGTCGAACATGGCGCCAAAGAAACCGACGAGGAGTTTTACTTATAGCAAAAGATGTGTGTTAATAATGCGATGGGAGATTATTCATAATGACGCATCCTGCAAAACGCTTGTCACTCACTTTGGCTGGGTTTAAGGATATTGCTATCCAGGTAGTGGAGGGTTCTAGATAAGAAGTCCAAAGCTACTTGATATCAGTATACTCTTCTCCCCTCAACGATGCAGGATTTCTGAATCTTACCCTTGGCCCTCCCTGTCCAGTCTGGCGTCTCATCACCATCTGTCATAGACTCATCGCCACTGGCTCCGGGCATCCACGGCTGTACTGCCTCCACCCAGCGGGCTACCGGGTTTGAATTGGCCGAGCCATTTTGGAGCTCTATGATAAGAAGTTAGTATTATATTGGAAATGAAAGCGACATGGAGATATACCAGATGCCGCCGTTTGAGCAATCGAAGTCAGCTTGGCCTCATCGTCAGCCAGGACAAATTCCAGCGCGAGCTGCCGAAAATCGGCCATGGCGATGCGCCTCAAGCTAGCCGCCGTGATAGAGATCTTCCAACAGAGATCTTCCGATAGAGGAAGGTAGAATGAAGGTTTACAACGTGTCAGGAGGCTATGTTACACTCTCCCTGTTCACTCTTCAGTTCGTTGATTGATACCGATAGCGGCGTGTCGAGGTGAATGATTGAAGTCTTGGATTTCAAGTGTTTGGTGGGGCAACAACCGAAGAGTTTGGCGGGGCATTAGCATTAGCAATCCTGGGATGATGTTTGGTGGTGGGGTGGGGAGCTCACCCTGGACGTCTTGCCACAACTTCTCACCTACTAAGGCGATAACGAGTCAGACAGGAAGGACACCAATATGAAGAAGAATACATGCAACTGGATTCATGTATCAAATTTATTTCAACCTCGTGAAACTAGTAGGCGGCATATATACTTAGCGCCCGGTTACGATACCAGTTTTTTTTTACTCTTTTCGTTTTCTTTTCTCTGCTGAATTTGTTTCATGTGCATGTGTAATATTGCAGCGTCCAATATCGTGGGAGAAACTGAGGGAGCAGAGAAAGGTGAGGAAGAAAGTAGATAGGAAGAGAAATGCATGTGCCTAATTTTCAACGCCGGTGAAGTGAACAATCAATTTATTGAAGTTTCCGGGTAACAATTAATACTCAACATTTGTGATGGCACATTTTCAAATCAGACATAAACGCGTACCCAAAATACACATATGTATTCGCGCTGTATTTACGGTGAATCAAAACGTCCGTTGTCATTTCATAAGTGAGCGGCTATAACTCCTGCTCGCGTTATGAGTACATGTACTGCTAGATAAAGATCGTAGTTACACCCGTTATATTCGTGATGGAGCACTACTTGTAACACATCTGATGCCCTGCATTGAATGTACATACCATGTATATCAGTGGGATCGAATATGTAAATATATATGTAGCCTGGTTTGGGAAAGAAATATGGAAGTAAATATTATGAAAGCTTCTAGAACACCATGCCCTTTGTCTGCCTGATCTTCCCAACGTTGATGTTTCTGATCAAAAGAACAGCGATAAAGGTCAGAGCCATGATGCCAGTTCCAGTGGCCAACATCCTCGTCTGGGAGTAGCCGTATGCCCGCTGAATGCCCAGCCTCTCAGGGCTGCCCATCTCGTAGCTTAGCTGCATGGTAAGATCCTCATAAATGGATTCCACATCCGCCTGGGCGGATTCGGGTAGATAGCGACGGAGGGCCTTCTCGAAAGTGTTGGTCCAAATCGCACCCGAGATGGTGTTGCCAATGGCACCGCCAATGTTTCCAGCCACATTCAGCAGAGCAAGCACAGCGGCAACGTTCTTGTGATCTGTTGCTGCCAGGATGGCGACCTGCTCGCACAGAATGAAAACACTGCCACCCATGGCGATGAAGATCTGGCACATGACGACATAGCCGATGTCCTCAGTCGGCTGGCGGAAGTGGATCATCAAGCCCTGAGCAAGAATGTACAGAGGAACGGCAATGTATAGCAGCCACTTGAAATATCCAGTCTTCCGGATGCCGAAACCGACTATGAGCAGCAGTACACCCGACACGACATCAAATGTGTTGCTGACATATCCGGCTTCCGCGAGGCTAAGGTTGTTGACAACCTGGAGGAAGGAGGTGAAATAGCTGTTCCAGCAGTAGTAGGAAACCTGGTACGTAATGTCCAGCAGGCAGGCACCGATGACGGTCCTGTCGACGAGGAGCTTCGCGTCAAGGAACGGAACAGGAGCCAGGAAAGCCTCGTAAAGTCCGAAGATGATGAGAACGGCAAAGCCGACGACAATCATAGCAATGATGTATCCCGTGGACCAGCCATGGGGGGCCGAGTCGGCGAGCGTGAACGGGAGGAGGAAGACAGTAAAACCGGAAGCAAATAGTACGACGCCAAGAGCTAATGAGTGTTAGTAGGATGCACCATGGGCGGGTCAGGAGGAAACTTGGGAACGCACCATCGAACTCGAGAACGTAGTGCCATATGTTTTGCTTGAGTGTTCGACCACTCTTTTCCCGCACGATGAGCCTCTGCTTCTCAGCCTTGTGAAGATGGACCTTAAGGAGGATGAACAAGGGCGCAGCGACAAAAGGGAGGATAATGGCGAAAGCTCCAAAGCCCCACCTCCAGCTGATGTCATTGTAGAATCCCTCGGCAGCCTTGGGTCCGGCAAAGGCAGTGATGATGTATGGGGAAGAGGTGAAGGCGAAAGCCAGCGCTCGGTTCTTGAGCTGGGAGGTATCGGCAGTGATGACGTCGATGCTGTATGTCATGCCACCAAAGCCAATAGAGTAGAATACCTGGATAAGCGATTAGTTCAACATTCTTGCTTATCAAACGACCATTGTATTCTTGCAACACATCGGACTTACCTCTGCAGCGCAGAAAGTGGAGAGGCCGTGGGACGTGGCCATCAGGATCAGACCTAGCGTAGCAAAGCCAACCATGACCAGGAAGCCTTCAGCGCGACCCCAAACGTCAAGCATCTTTGCCATGGGGATGTACACGGCGGCTGCCATGGCGTTTGCAACAATGTAGATGACTGTAAGCAGGGAATGCGTCTCGAAGTCACTGGTGACGAAAGCCACCAGACTGCCGAGAATAGTCGACTGCATGGCATTGACAAAGTACAGCAGAAACATCCTGTTGATATCCAGTGTCAGCGGGGTTGATAATTGATGTGTGGGGGTCCTCCTAGAGAACATCCCGGGGGTTATGGGTCAAAACACACAAGATAAAGACTGCGATGAGAGAACCTCTTGACCATGTGGCCGTTACGGCCTCGACATTTTGCACACCGCGTTGCGCATCTGGGCTGACGATGTCCTCAAAGTCCTCCTTTGCATCGCCAAGTTCGACCGGATCTTCGGGGCTGCGGGCAGCATTCTTGTTGTCCCCTTGGGATATTTCGTTTATCGTGTCGGGGTCGGTCGTCGTCGTGGCCGCGCCTCGGCGAAACACAGATCGGAAAGCCATTGTTGTGTGTTGCCGTTTCAGGGGTGCGAGATGGGGTTTTCCAACAAGAACATGGACCGTTCAAGGTTGAGGGACGATCGCCAAATATATAACACGACCGGAAAACCGCAAGTGCAAAATTTCATACCAACACCGGACAATGGGCCGCCTTGAACAATCCGGTTTCCATTGCTCCATAGACCTCTGCCCAGAACGGCAACACTGCGCGGAGTGGGGTCGAAACGCGACAGAAAAAGCCCAGATGCATCTGATTAGATTGATTGTGGCACCACTGCCCAGACGCGAGCCTCGCCACGGCTTATCCCACGGAACAGACGGCACACGGGCATGGCGGTACTAAGCCAAAAACTAATGCGGCCCCGGCTCCCGATTACGGTCACCGGCAATAAATCAGGCCAGCCTCCCGAGAACGCCCAGTAGAAAACCTGCCATACACGCGGCTTATTCCCGTAAAAGGCAACGGATGCACTCGTATTCCGCCCAACAGGTAGGGAGGATTTTTTTTTTTCGGAGGTCCTTTTTTTTTGCTCTTCTTTTTTTGCCAGTGGGGATATACTACTCTTAACACTTGTACAAGTACGAGTACTTGTGTGGAGTATTCAATACATCTCGCTCATACATAGCAATGCATGTAACTGAAGCTAGACGAACTTACCATGGACTATGCCTTCATTACTGGCATCAAGCTAACGCCGGGCGAAACCCCCTCATGAGGGGAAGAACCCGGATCCATGTAAATGTGCATGTAAGATCGACTATCGACCCAAATGTGTATTTCTGGGGGCGACTCGTAAACCGAACAAACTAAACGGGTTAAAAAAAAAGGAGAATAAAAGTCGGGTCGTTGGGTCGTAAGGCGGCCCCTCTTCGCCCAAACCATGTTCTATGGGCCGTCTTTTGATTCGATAGTCGCATCTATACTTCTCGAACCACTGATACCGACCAGGGCAGGGTGGCATCTCGAACAAATGGGAAATAGTCCCCCGATTGGTTGACATACGAGAAATAAGTAATGCTAAGCGCACATGTGTGACGAACCTAGTGCTTCCCTACTCGTACAAGCACCCATGACCATGGCATTGGGAAGGATGGTCTACAGGGCTAGAACTTCAGTCATCATCAACGATTGACTCCTTATTATGTTACGGGAAGTTCACATACAGAAACATGTACATCACTACAAGAACTCAATGCTAACTCATCTTCCTATTGTAATTTCAAATGTTATATAAACAGCCTTTCGTACGGACTCTATAAACGAAAAGGCACATGCAAAAGCGTTGTTTTGTCTGTCTCACTCTAAACGGAACAAAACATATTGAAGAAGTGACAGAAGTACACATGACGAAATAAAACCAATAATAGAACAAAGATTGACCCAGATCCATCGCCTATGGCTCAGGCGGTGTTATAGTCCATCTCAATTGATCGGATCTTGAAGACGGCATCCTCGGAAGGAGGACCAGCACTCCATCCTTGATCACCATTTGACCAGTTGTTAAAGACCCAAGGTCCAGGGACGTTCGGAACATCACTCGTTGTTTCCCATACTAGCTCACTGTCTATATACCACTTGACGGAGCCTTCGTTCCAGTCTATGCGGTATTCATGCTCGGCACTGGTGGCGTCGGTAGGAGGTGAAACACCATTGTAAGTCTTTTCGCCGTCTTCATTCGCGTCTTGGTTCGTAAGCCAGATTTGACGGGTTCCAAGGTTTTGGTTGGAATTCGTGTCAGAAAGCCATTCGATGTCTGTCTCCTGTGCGTTCGAAGCGTAGAAGAAGATGCCTAAGATGTTGACCGTTAGATCCAATTTGAACCGAGTTGCGACAAGAGGCAATAAAAGTTCTTACCATTGCATACGCCGGGCGTTTCGGTGAAAGTCGCAACAGTCCGGACGCTGGCATAGAGAATATTCTCAACCTCGGTCGTCACCTGTCCTCCGATGTACGGAGTTGAAGACTGGCCCCCATTGACTAGCAGTTCAAGGTTTCCATTCTGGACAATGACGTTCTCTGGCCGGTAGGAGTTGAGCCCCGAGGCTTGGTCCTCGTTGCTTGCACGGAGCCCAGCTGGGAGGCTGTCACCATCAAAACTCCAAGAGGCGTGATGCTGCCAGTCTGTTTGACGCTGGGACAGACCGGCTCTCCTGGTTGGAGAGGCAATGACGGCCCCAACCCCCAGGAAGACAGCGATAACAGTGTGGGCGATAGTCCTAGTCATGATGCTTGATGTAGACACTTGTGAGGATATTTACTCATTCAATCCAGAAAAGCATCTGGTTTGGCGATGCCTTATATACAGACATATATTGTATATGTAAATGGCATTTCCTCTACGAAGGACATATACAACTTCCCTGTGATAGACTTCTTCTAATACAGGAGCAGGATTCCAATCCTTTGTGGGATGGTAGGTTGCAACGTTCCGTGGCTTATTCATGGCATTGGACAATGGGTTGCAACAGTTCAGGTTAATGAAACAGACGTCAAACCTTTGGCCCAAGGCCTTATTATTGAGCGCCCTACATCGATCGGCAACGTCGAAGCGCCATTTCAGGTACTGCATGTAGTAATAGCAATACCAATCTGTTGCTGCCGCTCAAGACACGCGCGTGTAGCAGGTTGAATGCCATGACCATATTCGCCAGTGATATCAGGGACCAGAACGTGAATCGTGCGAAAAAAGAGAGGATAGAGGTCGGTGTTGTTTTTCCTGCACTCTCTCGCTTTCTCCCCCCTTCAATCTCTTCTTTTGAAAATGCCGTCTATTTGGAAGTACAAGTAGCGGCTTTTCCGAAAATTATTCAGGGTCCAGTCGCGTAGACCACGTTTCTATTTCGTAAGCCCAACTTCAAGCTGGATTGGGACGTTGACATCGTGTGGTATGTTGAAAAATTGAGTAAAAGCGGGCGGACACCTACGGACGGAGTACTCCGTACATGGATGGATCCAGCTTCACTAGCGCTTACTGCACCCCATACGGACACTCGTATCTCCTTGGCATTGCGGAGCTATGGTCCATGGCCCATGGCATGGGTCAATAAACGCTTATAATGCCGAGCGGCGCAGGACAGCAGTTGCAAATTTGAAATAACTTGAAATATCCTGGTAATACTCTCGTAATACTCCTATATACGCGTCGTTCTATATTACAAGTATGGAGTACTCGTAGCGAAGGGGATCAGTGGGAAAGAGAGTGATAAAAAGAGCAAACCTCAATTCATATGTGGACACCTACGTATTACATCGTTGACGTTATGAGTAGAGCAGTAATACATACATGTACTCATACAGGTAATACCTGGCGTAAGCTGGCGTCCTCCTCCTTCCACCTCCAAAACACGTGGTTTCGATCCGCTCCTCTAGAATATATAGGAAACCATTTTGGCCTTCCAAATCGGGCTGTCACGAAGAGTATCATTCCTCGTCATACCACGCTTGCCTTCAATGGGCTATTATGCCCCATCCCTTGAATTATACTTGTAAATCGGACTGGCTGTGGGGACCTATGCACGGCCTTGTCTGCGTTTTGACGTTTCAAGAGCACGCTATGGATTGAAGCTGATCGATGTCTTTTTTGGCAAACAAATAACAACGTGTTGAAGGCGTGACGAAGGTCATAATCTATGGTCGGACCATATCCATTGGCGAACTACGGACGGACCTGAAATTACCACCATGACATTGTCTTCGGACTGAAGGTGCCAAGGATTTGCCATACTGATTAAACAGCCAGAGTTCGAGACGCCTGCAGAGAGCCGACAACCAGCAGTCTATAGAAAGAACATTTGCACGACCTATGAGTACATTAGTATAGAAGAATAGGATTTTCTAGTGCTCTCTCACCGTGCGTTTTGTTGAAGTGAAGTGATAGCGAGGTAGCGGAGAGAGAGAGATAGGGGGGTGTATACATGTAGTTATGTAAGTGAAGACAACAATAGTGAGGCTGTGTAGTATCGTTGGTGGTTTCATTGATTTCACCGAGGAGGGTGCTTCAATATTTATGTAGTTCTACCGGTCTCTTTACCTACATGTACACTTTGCATGGATTTCACAAGTAGGCCCTGATAATATATGTACTGAACATATACATATATCCTGATCCATTTCACCAGTGTTCATGTGTACTCTGCATGTAGTACTTCTAAACGAACGACTAACTAATATATGATATCGAATGTATGGCATACTGATATCTATAACCGAATGAAGTACCCTGGTCGAAACTTCCCTTTACACCTGTCTGGCGTTGCCTACCAGTTTTACTAGACAGTCGCAATTGTACATGTCCCCAGCAAGCCTTGATACAAACACTGCTTGGACGAATGTATAGTCTAGAAAGTATATAAAGGGAACATGGGATGCGTATATGTTTCTTTCTTACTCGAAGGTAGCTTGTATGTTGTCAAGTGTGAAAGTACGTCTTACATCGACCAACCTAGGATGCTCGGGAACTGAGTTCTGAATATTGTGGTGGATGGATTAGATGACGGAATTGAACATGAGCAAGGCGTTCATGGGAAATGCATTTGGTGCGCTCTATGAGAGCATACGGCATGATTGACGGGTCAAAGGATATTTCAGCTATACGAGCATTGCGACTTGCGATCATGGGCTTCCAATGTACATATCTCAAAACATCAATACTACTCGAAGAACGGCCGTGGCTGCTGGTCAACGAAAGGAACCACACTCAAACACACTTACATATTGAGGGCAAATAAATATTCAAAAATATATTTACAGTTTCAAATATATAGCTCAAGGAATATAAATACAAATGCAATAAGTACATGTGTGACGGCGCCTATTTCAACTTCTGTCCTCGAACAGACCTCCACTCGAAAAACAAGCTGCAAATGAAACTCAAACCAGCGAGGGCGATTGAAGTCATGAAGACATACCTCAGCGCTTGGTTATACTCATCGACAAACTCAGGCAGAGTCTCCTTGGGTACAAACTCGCGGAAGGCTGTAGCGCCGCGTGCAAAAACTGCCTTGATATCGACGTCAGGGAACTTGGCCAGTGTGGCGTGGCTAAGAAGATGGCTCTGGAAAATGCTGTTGCCGACAGAAATGAATATGGAGCCTCCAAGCGATTGGCATGCCACGACAACAGCAGTTCCAATAGCCAGCTCATCCTCAGAGAGAACGGTCTGCACTGCCGTGAAGCCTTGCTGAATGGAGAGCCCAAAACCGGCCGCTACAAGAACCTGGAAGCCAGCCCACTGGGCTGTAGTAGTCTCAGGAGACAGCAGTGTCAAAAGCCCGCAACCAGCCGTTGCAATAGCGTTCCCAATCAAGCAGGGCGGTACATAGTAGCCTACCGCAGAGACGAAAACTCCTGCAATAACAGAAAACACGGCGTTGATAACGAAGTAGGGAATCATGTCAACACCCGAGATGAGCGCACTCTTCCCGAGAACTCCTTGGAACCATACCGGGAGGAAGTATGACTGCAGAAGCAGGGCGCCGTAGACAAAGAAGGCCATTCCGGCGGCAGCTGCCACCGTCCTCCGGCAGATAATGGAGGGCGGGATGAGTGCATCGTCCTGTCGGTACCAGAGCCAGACACAAAACAGGATGGCGGTGACGCCGAATCCACAGAAGAGGCCGATGATCAAGGGAGACCCCCATGCCGCGCCCGTGTTAGTCTCCTCCAGCGCGTAGAACAGCATTACAGCCGCACCCAGGATCATGGCGTTGCCAATGAGATCAAGAGAGAGAATCTTCTCCTTGAGAGATTTGTCGCATACGCGCTCATTCTTCGAACGGTAGCAGATGAAGAATGCAAGGATGGTGACAGCTCCACATGGGAGGTTAATGTAAAAGCACCAGCGCCAGACCTATGCCGTGTTAGAGTTGGAACAGGATGGCAAATGGGTATAAGACCTACCAGAAAGTCTGTGAAGATTCCACCAAACAGAGGGCCGACTGTAGCACCAACGCCAAACCTGGGGGTGAAGTCAGCGACTGAGACGCTCCGAAGATAGCCAAGGATACTTACATGACTCCAACAATGGCGGTGTAAACGGGTCGTTTCTGTAGAGGCACCGTAAATGCAACTACAACGAAACTCCCAGTCAATATACCGGCACTTCCAAATCCTGCGATAGCTCTGCCAATGATGAGAGTCATCGAGTTTGGAGCAACTCCGCAAATGAGAGAACCAATCTCAAAGACGGCGATAGACACAAGATAGGTCCATTTGGCTGAAAACAAGGTGTACACACGACCATAAACAGGCTGGAAGACGGAGGCGGTAATCAGGTAGGTTGAACCATACCATCCAATGTCACTGGTGGATTGGAACTCCTGTGTGATGTATGGGATAGCCTAAAGATTGTCAGACCTTGGTACTATTTGCGACTGGACAATGGAAAACCCTACCGTAGTGATGACGGTTCTGTCGATGGAAATGATAAAGACGGCAAGGCAAATGGCCACGGAAAGGAGAAACAATGACCATCCTTCCAGATAGCTGTTGAGCTCCTCTGCCGGCTTGCTTTCTGAGTGCTCTTCCTTAGTTTTGCTCGTGTCGGCCGTTAGGCACTGGCGGCTGTGGTCTGGGATGAGTGTACGGTCGGAATCATGACGCGCATGGCCGAGCGTAGCACTGCTCTGCGATGGGTTCATTTGAACGATGCTCTGCATGGACCGCATGGATTCAATGTCATGGCATCTGTCGAACTTTTCGGGGTTGGCCGACTCATGTTCAGGCAAGGTGAGCATAATGGGCGTTGACGGTTGGTGTGTTGATCTTTCTGTATTAGTTTATTCGAGTTGTCGTGTGAGATTGGTATTATAAACGGTATTAAGAAGGCATGGAATATTAGAAATTAGAATGAGTGCATGCAACAGAAAACACAGAGAAGAATAAAAGAATGAATGATGGTATGAAAGACGAGTGGTAAGAAACGGACAACTGCCTGGCCAATGTAGGTATGGCACTTTTATGACCAAGGAAGGACTACAGGATTGCACCGCCTGGTCTAGCAATAAACAAGTTACTTAGGAATCGTACTCAAACGCGAAAGAAATAACCCAGTGTCATGTTGTTCCGCCTGATCATAACTATTGGAAAGTCCGAGATTTCGGGGTCTCACGGTTGGAACTAGCCGAAGCCTGTCAACATGTTGAGAGATGTACTGGAATGCCAGCTACGGTTCAGCAATTGGCATCTCACCACCGACCCCACCACCCCGTCTACTCCTTGACATGGCCCCCGAAAGTAAGTGGATAACAGTATTGGTGTCATCAGGGAAACGAACCAATACTGCTCGTAGTGTATCATCGTATTGGTGTGCTAGTAGTTGCTGAGTATCCCCGATGTACTTGACAGCCGCACACTGTGAGAAAAGAGGAGAATATGTCTGGTACTAGTCACCTAGTACGACAGCATATGCCCCTCACACTTGGCGGCCTTGCTTTGCACTAAGGAGCGGGAACATGCGGCCCACCTAATCTAGTGTCGAGACGGGCCAAACATTGAATAAATGATATTGGGGACGTCTTCATCATCTTCAAAGGGTAAATTGGACATGATCGATCTTGTATTCTAGCTTAGCTCTTCCGAGTGTATATGTATTTCACGCCGACCGTGGACCCATATGGGTCAAGTCATCCATCCCTTGTGGTGATCAATGATACATGTACGAGTAAGCAGTCAATAACACACAAGGGGAAACTACTAGGGCCGAGGGCCTGGGGACAAACACGGCTGAAGAGGGAGGGCAGTCGACCCTCTGGTGTTTCCTAATGAGGATGTGGGCAAAGACGTATAAAAAGCAAATCTCACAGTGCGGCTGCAGCTACAAAGTAGCGAGACATTAGGAAATACGACCTTTACCAAGTACACAGGCGCGGCCGCCGCATCCCCGTGGCAGCGGTGTTTTTGTCCCGATGTACAACCAGGGGATGCCCAGGGACAACCAAAACAAACACTGAACAATAAAGGGACAGAGAAAGGAGTCAACATGACCGTATTACGCCACTCCCTGAGATGTTCCCCTTGAGGGGAAAGACAAGGGTTGGATAAGACACGTACGGAGTACAGGCATTTGTACAAGGCCTTCAAGGCGCGTACGAGATACTTTCAGCACGTATGCAATCTGTAATCCGTACTTCGTGCACGGCCAGCAACACGGTACAACACCGAAAGAGTACATGCGATTTGCCCAGCTATGAGGTTCGATGAACCGGTGACACCTAACATTCTCAATGAATTCCTTTTTTCCAAGTTCGTATTGCCAAGATTGGAGGCGAATGAACAGTCGAGTCGAGTCGTGACGTGTTGAGAGACATGCATCGGGCAGTGCAGTTGGCTCAGAATCCACCACGGCCCCCTCACGCCCACACAAGCATGCGTTGGCACGCTGCTGTGTGTATGCGTGACAGCCTTTGTGACCAGAAAATACGACGGGCAGCAATTGATTGTGGTCATTCTTACGATTGCCGACACATTGTTATCTCTGCGCGGGAACATTATACCGTCTGACCCGGGTAGCCATGCGGCTAGTTTCCAATGTTGTTGAGCATCGGGTATCAACTGAGACCGCTTAAACATTGTGGTTTACGAAGCCCATCTATTCGTCACCAATGTTCAGTAACGTATTTCCAGTTTTACGGTGATATTGTCTATCGATCATGATAACCTCAACATACATGTAACCATCACACAGCTTCAACAAATCGTATGAGAAAGTCAGTTTACTTGGGATTTTTACTAACGCAAAGACTACCAGAATACAGTTACACAGGTAGCCTCTTTCACAAATGCGTAATCGACGTATTACGCAGGAATTTTTGATGGACTTCAAAAGTATTGAGCCTAGTCGGTGATAGGGTAGGTGGGCGTGGTGTACTCCGTAGGCGAGTGGGTTTCTTTAGGCAGTATCTTCATTTTTTGAGCAGGAAATTATACCGAGACATGTGGGAGTATCGATGATGCCATAAGTGTAAGGGGTAACAGATCAACCGCTCTATTAGGAATGAGTTTCGTAAAGCACGTGGATGAACCTGATCATCGAAAGAGTCAGGGGAAACTCGCAATCAACAGTGAGGGCTTGTCACTACTCGCATCTAGACATTTGTGATATTGATGTTACAGTATTATGAATTACATGTATACCGGTACATCGCGGGTTTCGAGTCGCTCCACACAATGCGACCATCTCGAATTGTATCCCTCGATTGGTGGGATGCTGCAGTAGCTGGCTCGGGGTAGGATCGACAAATAGCAAAATATTATGATATAATATGTGCAGATCTTATGTGCATGAAGGAATCACATAACACGCATTCATTAATGGCTGCTGTCCATGATCTGTCGCCTCAATATTGATCACCGTCAAGGACCTTACTGTATGCATCCCGCAATGACGACAACGGTGATGTGGGCAAGCCTCCATGTCCACAACGGTGCGCCACCAATGCGTAGGTAAATCATACGGTTAAAGGACGACAAATATTAACGTTGCTGTGCTACCACACCACAGAAATGTGATGACATGCGAGTAAACGGTTGTTGAGTAAAATGGCGCCTAAATGTTACAAATCGTAGCGCTGTTATTGAACCTAGGAGTACGTTAGGGTCATACCGATCTTCATGTTTCCTTCTGCCGTTTCGCGGGAGGCTTCTCTCTTATTTACTGCATTTGTTTTGCGGACAATATTCATGAGGATGCATGTACTTATGAGAGGTACGTTTAATACATGTAGATAGAGTGCGGGTTTCATGGTGCGCTGGTGAGTTGGAAAATTTGTAGGATCGTATAAATATTGGTTCTATGAAGTATTGAAAATAGATACATGTAAAGATATTAGGATTAAGTCATTAGGATATTAGAAGTGTCCAGGCTGATATGTCACAGAGCCTGTGTAGTTTTCAGCTTGGCAAGCTGCAGCAAAGTGCTCACCACTCCGCCGATTCCCGTTCCATCAGTATGGTAGCCCAGAACAGGCCCACCAATACCAGAAAACTCCGCCTCCAAGGCCTTTTGGTTCTTTTCGGCCAGAGCGCTGGCGGCCATAAGACCGCTCTGTCTCTGATGCTCGATGTTTTCCATCTCAGAGGGATCCATGCCGGGAGACAGCAGTCCCGACAGGTCCAACATCGTGGCAGGGCTAATCGTTTTGCGCCCAGACTTGAACACACACTTGCTGAGGGCAGTTGCAAAAACGACCCTGTCGGATCGCTCGCTCGGGTCTGGCATCTGGTCAAGAGGCGACTTCAGAAAGTCCGAATCATCGTTGCCATCCTGCTCGGGGTAGAGGCTAGACGACCCTGGCCTCTCCGCACCCTTGCGCACAAAGTGGGTAACGATATAAAACCACTTGTCATCCCATGACAGGACCTTCGACCACATGTCATAATCTTGGTAGGGCTTGATCTCCTTGTGGAAACTGCAGGATACCGCTCCTAGTGCAAGTCCGAACTGCGGGTGTTTGCCTCCAGTGTATGCACTTGTCCCACCTCGCATCTTGTCAATTCCCTCTGCGAAGAGAGTGCACGCAAGGTGCGTACGTGAGATATCCACATCAGTGAAGTATGTAGAGTTGTTCTTGTGGAGATTGAAGTCGATCTCGAGGAGTTGAGCAGTGGATGATGTGACAAGTGGTTGGAAGATGTGTGATGGCTTGAGCTCAACCGAAGGCCTCTGTGTTCGGAGTATGAATCTAAATGCGTTGAGGATTCTCAGCTAAGAAGAGTCAGCAAACTTGTCAAGTTTAAGATCTGGAGATAGGTATTTACGCACATGCCACACTCCTGGGATGTTCTTCAAGTTGAAGACCAGGAACACGACAATGAGAAGGGCCCATAGTTGCGTGTGAATGGATCCGAAGCCCGACAATATCCATGTTGTCGAAAGCCCTGAGTAGTAGGCGCTTGCTGACGGACCATAGACGACCTCATCATGGGTAGGGAGGTCGACCTTCTGGTTGGAGTTATAAAACGCCAAGTTCTCCATGGTGGTGGCTGTGTGTTCAAGGCGAAGGCTCAAAGCAGAAGAAGCACAGGAATCGAGATAATTCTGCGAGGATGCAAATGCCAACTACACAGCCAAGTAGTTTATGTCCGCTAAAAGACCAACGGGAAGAAAACCAAAAAGACAAGCCGCACCTCATGACAGGTCCGGAGGTACTTATGACCAACGCGTTGAAGGTTAGTACCACGCCTCCTCGTAGACCGAACAATGACGAGCTGATTAACTTTCATCATAGAAAACCCCTAGCATAGGTGTCAGTGCATAGGCTCTGCACGGCTGGAATTAAAATCGAGATCAAAACAAGTTAATGCAATGCGAACCGGAAACGGGCCTCGCAAACATTGAGCCCATGAGACTAACGCCCAAAACAGACTCTTCACCAAAAGGGGCAGTAGTCGTCGCTAGCTCTGCCCCATTCCAGGATCGCTATTAGTCTCGAGCTGACAGGTGCCAAGAATTTCCCGGCGTTCTATTCGTACTCCCGTGAAGTGGCAGCCAATTTGGCGTTGAGACTGTCTTAGTCCGGATGGGCCGTCTCACGCAGATGCGTTATCGTATTCTCTTTGTACTCACCTGCCGGTCGTAAAGTGTAGTGTGATGAGGGCCGCCATGTTTATCACAATGAATGTCTTCATACAATTGTGCTCACCGCCCTGCACGTTTACAATCCACCCTGCAACATGGCTTACATGCATTCTGAAGCCAAAGCCTAGCGAAGGATGTACGCCTGGCGCCAATCCATTTCTCATAGAGTGGCCCGGGAACGACGGCATCTGCGCAATGTCTCTTGGCCGCTTAAGCGGAATCCCAAACGAGCTCAACAGCATCTCGGCTATCCAAGGAGGGGTAACTGGTGCGTGACTTGGCGTGCAGTTTGCCATTTCCCTTGGTTCTCTCATGGTTCGGAGCTCGACCGTGGTCGCCGGTTTCTAAGTTTATTGTTGATATCCAACAGAAATCACGGCGTACATACAGTAGCGCCTGCAGCACTGCGGTGTAAAAAGTGACACAATCCGTGAGGATGGGATGGAGTACAGTACGAGCAGTACTGTTTCCGCACGAAGGGACACTCAGCTTCTCCCTAGGGGTTGACGACAGTACGAGATGTGCCCGGTGAAAAGCTTGTTGTCTTAGTAGTTGCGCCGTATGCGACGGAGTTGTACCCACCGTTGACAGAACATGTACACGTATTATACGTCTGTGATTCATTAGTTTACGAGTCTCTCATGTATGTGCACAGTTACTACGAGAGTGGTTGAATGGAACCCTGCGGGTACCTCTGGTGAATCTCGAACTTCTGATCCTCTCGTGATTGTTGGATCTCCAATCAACTCTGGAAAGCTAAAGTTGATCACGAAATTGGGTTTAATGGTCGTCAGACTGAAAGAGTACACGCACGGCGAACAAATAGTGAAAACAAGGAAGAGAGGAGGGAAGAAAGGAAAAGAAAAGGGCGCGAGACAACAACGCGGCGGCAAATTGCATGAAGTTGGTGGACCACTGAATACAACGGTGTCTAAGCCGTTCCCGGGCCTACAGGTTTAAATCTGTGCCTCCGGTAGACTCTGTGTCTTGACAGCTTCATATTTACTTTTTTCGGTCGTTCCTCATAGACCCACTTGCCGCTCCCAGTACTACGTGTAGGACGGAGGTAGTCCAATGGAGCCCCTTATATGCGAGGCACAAGCGGGAGTGTGGGGGTGTGGGGGGTTTGTGTGACTTATCGCGTTGTGACGGCGTCGTGGCATACGAGTACTACGTGTAGGTACTCCGTACATGTACTAGACATTAATACTCCGTGTGGCATATAGCCTGCGACGGCTTACAGCGCTATATACATGTAAAATTCGTGTTACCGACGGGCAAGGCTGAAAGAGCTGCATGTATACTTGCACATACGAGTATACACGTGCATGTACTAGGCGCCAGAAACCGGCTCCTGCAGACTGCAGCCGGCGAACCTAGTTGAGGGAGGCTCCCTAACTAGTGCGCGCTTGGCGCCATCCCCTTGGGCAGCAGTACTGTACTCGTACTGAGATCGTAGCCCCTTTTGCCCTTGTCACGTATCGATCGGCTGCCTCTCCGGTAAGCGAGGGCCGGTCCTGGCGTCCGTACCGGCCCCAATCCAGGGATGCGGATTACACCGAGCTAACCGCCTGTGGAATGCGACACGGTTTAATTGCACGCAACAGTGATCTATTTCAGAGGCGTCGTATATCAGGTAGTCAATACGTTCACAGAGTCAATTGCTTTGTATTGCGCTGTATCATCCCTGACTATCCGACTACATTTGTACCCAACTATCTCCAGTTTTAGACCAGAAACCGCCAACCTTTGTATAGCGCCGATGCCACGGATACACCGGCTGTTGATAATGGCCGATGTACATGCCATCGATTGGTGTAATACTCGGGGTGATACAATCCGAAGTCGCCTGTACTCTCGGCGTGCTTACACCTGCTAGCATTGGTGGTGGCTCTTGATATTGAGTGCCGTACTTCCGACTACAAGGGCATCTCTTTAGAGCTACAAGTGCCGGACTCTTTTTTACGCCTAGTCGTCCCTTGTTGGGGACAAATCGCAGTTTTAGAAAGGCCTGCATCTAGACTACAAATCTCCGCGATTTTCAGTGCGTCGCAAGTACATGTACTCTCGTGGATTCGGTTTTGTTTGTGTTTCTACTACATGTATGCAGTACTACTTCTCGTATAATATCTTTAACTACTTCAAATTGTATACACACGAGTAGCACAAGGACAACATTGGAGTTTGTATGTAATGACGTTGTATATTGTAGATTATATAGATCGGCATGGAGTCTAATTTCAACTCTTTACATGCACTGAAACAATCTCGATCAACGGTACTTGTACCTTGATTACGAGAGCTTACATAGTAGGCTGCAGAACAGGCTGCACCTTCTTGACATCCTCGACAGTCTTGATATCCTTGCCACCCTTGAGCTTCTCCACAGTCGGCGTGTTCTTCCCCCCGGTCTTCTTGTACGTAGAAATGTAGAACATGATGAAAAGGACGAGGTACGAAGAAAGGATAAAGCATCCAGACATGGCAGCATAGGGGTGGCCTGCGCAAGTACCGACGTGGGGAAGCCCCAAAAAGACAGTGCTTGCCCAGTAGTCCCAAGATGCAAAGTAGACGACACCTGATGTTGGTGGTTAGAACAAATTGACATGCAAAATGAGTTAGAAAGGGGTGAAAAGGGGCCTTACCAAGGTCGATGACAAACTGTGCGATTTGAAGGATAGTAATGTACTGCTTCCACCAAATCTTGATACCGCGGGCACTTTGGAAGTAGTACCAGTACATGACGACATGAACCGAAAGGTTCAGGGTGATTGGTACCCATGAAACCGAGGTGCGTCCGACAAGCTGAGTGTAGCAGAGCAAGGCAGTGGCCGGGTGGTGGTAACAGTGAAGAAATGTGAGAGGCTTCTTCTTCAGCATGAGAAAAGCTGTATCAATGAGCTCAACGTATTTTGTGAGGTAATTGAGCTAGGAAACATCTGTTAGCTGTGTTGCACCATAGAGACAAACGGGATATTTCAGATGTTCGAATGTACTCACATAGTAGAGAGTCACCAATGGGTCTGTCCACCCGGGAGAACCGCAGATGTTCTCATAGAAGCCGTCTCTCCAGAGAGTGGGCACCAGCTGCTCAACGAAGAGAGCCAGCAAGGCGGCACTGACAGCGGTGAGTACGAAATTGTGGATCTTGAACAGCGTGTTGAACTGAAAGGGCTTTCGGTTGCGCATGAATTCTCTTCCGCCAAAGATGATTATAAGGTAGCAGAGAATGATGGCCGAGGTCTCCCACAGAGTCGAAATGGGTGTCTTTCCTGCGACAAATCTGAACTCATCGGCATGGTAGCCCTTGAAGGCGAACCATACTTTATCAAAGCCTGCCCAGAGAGAAAGGTTGGGCTGAGCCACGCCCGAAGGCATAGGCATGGCAGGTTGCTTGAGAGAGATGTTGGACATGTTGACCAGGACAAGGATGTTGGATGATGGACGATGCTGGAGATCAAGGCCGGGTATAAGCAGACGTACTGGTATAAGTACTTGTGCGTTTCTAGACTGGGGATGCGGCCATAACCGGATGGTTCACATCAAACCTGCCTTTGTTCGTAAATGTCAGTTACCCTGACTTCGAGCGGGTAGCCGGACCCGTCAAAGAACGCATGGACTCGTGATATTGCACTTCTGCTACATTAACCCTTGAGATTACTTGACTAGCACCTTGTACCGATGTATATAGAATAGGCTCACTATAGGGAATACTAGTAGTCTCTTAGCTGAATGAGGGGGAATGCTGTCCAAGGCACTGATTAGAACCAACCTGCATGTTACCGGAAGCGTCGACCATCTTGCCAAGGTTCCGAACCCTCCTGCAGCCCGACTTGCCAAGCAACATCAAATCCAGGTTTCCACAAAGCTCCACATATCCCCTTTATCCCCAGTAAGGACTTTGACACGGGCTGATGATAGGCGCCCGTAGCCGTTCTTTTTTCCGGCCTTAGTTGACACTGATGGCTTCGGGCCCGTAGCGCAAACGTTAACAATCTAACATGCCAGTTTAACCGCCAAGATTTCCTAAATCCCGTCCAAATTCTAATCGATGGAGACTATCGCACCTTTACACACGATCTTTTACGATCTCGCGAATAACTTCATGCTTTCAAGTATCTAGATAGTGGCGCCAAGGTAGGGGCTGTCATATCCATAAACAGTGATACGAGATGAGTTGTGCAGCTATATCCCCTGCATCAAGACATTTTCGTAAACCTACATTAGTGAGAAGCCAAAATTTCAATCTACCTATCCGTGCCCTGTTATTGTGATTTTGTGTCATCAGAGACATGCGTTGTCCAAGAGGAGGGATGCAAATGATATGTCTAAGACCTATGTCCTATTCTGTACACCGTGTGGAGTACACTGTATTGACATGCCCTGGAATTCGGGCAGCTGAGATGCCGATCGCCCATACCGTCCTTTGTAAGGGCCTCCCTTGTTTGTATGCTTTCAAGGGTCGCCCTCAAACTCCCTTGTTCCGGGAGCATCTCTATCGCTACGAGTATGGCCCCATCTTAAGACATATTGCCCGGGAGCTGCGGACAAACGGGCAGGCTTACGAAGCAGGGAAACAGAAAGTAGCCCATATCCCATATAAGTCGAGCTTAAAACCTTACGGGTTTCTGTCTCTCTTCCATGTCATCCTCATCAACCGATACTTGTTGAGTTACTGCTTTTCACATCCTTCGTTCATTACTTTATTCCCTTCTCGTCATTCATTCGCCATGGCGCGGTCTACATTTTTGCCGCTCATGACAGCGGCCACGGCGTCTGCGTACGTCTATTCACGCCGCTACGATACGGAGCCTTACTTTGCCATTGCGGCGACATGGGCCGCCGTTGTTCCGCTCTACCTTGTTCTATGGATGAGCTGGATCTTCCCCTTCTATGTATCTGAGCTCCGCCATATCCCAACTGTACCCGGCTTCCCTCTTTGGGGTCAGTTCTTCGACATCATCACCGAAGAGTGCGGTGTTCCCCAGAGACGATGGCATGAGAAGCACGGACCCATTGTCCGCTACTTTTTCCCATTCGGCTCCGAGAGGCTGGTTGTCGCCGACGATGATGCCTTGAAGCACATGACTGTCCGCAACCCCTACAACTACCCCAAGCCCCTCCGGGCCAAGCTCTGGATGGTCCGCATCCTCGGCGAGGGAGTCCTCCTAGCCGAAGGCCCCGAGCATGTCCACCAGAGGAAGGCCCTTGCCCCTGGGTTTTCTATTCAGTCCATCCGTGCCTTGGCACCGATCTTCTGGCAGAAGGGCCTCTTGATGGCCAAGTGCTGGCAGGACGAGATCAAGGCATCTGGCCTTACTACCAAGTCTATTGAAGCCCT
This sequence comes from Geosmithia flava, assembly GCA_900188565.1. NCBI lineage: Eukaryota > Fungi > Ascomycota > Sordariomycetes > Hypocreales > Bionectriaceae > Geosmithia > Geosmithia flava. Next base: position 34,371 of record FYEV01001596.1, on the reverse strand, counting down.
CGAATGGTTGAACCGCACCACCCTAGACATCATTGGTCAGGCTGGCTTTGGCTACGACATCAACTCCCTTGAGAACCCCGAGACCCCCATCCGTGAGGCCTACCGCATGATCTTTGCGTTCGACATCTCGTCCCGTCTTCTTCATGGCATCCAGGCTTTTATTCCCGCATCCAAGCACATCCCTGCTAAGATGAACCGCGACATGGAAATCTCGCGCAACATCATCGTCAACAAGGCCACCGAGATCATCAATGTCAAGCAGGAAGAGGCCGCACAGAACCTCAATGCCAAGGATATCATTGGTCTCATTGTCAAGGACAACAAGAAGCTGCAGGACAAGGGTGAGAAGGGCCTCTCCTTCGAAACTGTCCGTGACCAGATCATGACGTTTCTCGGTGCCGGCCACGATACCACTGCCACCGGCATTGTCTGGACGCTTCACCTCCTCTCCACCCACCCTGAGATCCAGTCTCGTCTCCGTGAAGAGATCAAGGACTACCTGCCATTCATGTTTGATGCCAACCAGCGCTACGACCCTGAAGTCTTCTCTAAGGCCGATCCTGACCGTCTTCCTTACCTTGACAATGTTTGCCGAGAGTCCCTTCGCTACATCCCCCCTATCCCAATGACCGTCCGCCAATCCATTGCGGACGATACCCTTGCTGGTTACAAGATCCCTGCCGGGACCGTCATCTACGTCATTGCCAATGCCATCAACCACCTCCCCATGTACTGGGGTCCTACAGCTGGCCAGTTCGACCCCGACCGCTGGGATAACCTCCCCAGCACTTTTACCAACAATGCTTTCATGACCTTCTTGCAAGGTCCTCGCGGATGTATTGGCCGCAAGTTTGCCGAGATCGAGATGAAGATCATCCTTTGCAGTCTTTTGAGTATGTTTGAGTTCAAACGCGATGAGACTTTCGATGACCCGGAGGAGTGGAAGATGTGGCGTCTGGTTCTGCGCCCTAAGGATGGTGTAAGACTTAGCGTCACAGCGATCTAAAGAATCGGATTGTTTTGTTTAGGATTTATAAGCCCGATAACAATGGTTTCTGTTCGATAATAATAATAATGATGTGCGAGACTCAATTCCTTATGCACAAGTGATAATGTTCTCAACTTATTTACTGGTGTAAACGGTAATGGGCGAGGACATGGAGTGATGAGCGAAGTCTCAATGCTTTAGGATGGGAGGAGGGCCAGTCACGAGGTTTTCAAATAAAGAGCCAACCACTTGTATACATGTACCAGCAATGTTGCTAGTGACTCCAGCAGGAATATCAAATAGACTGCTGGTGCTCAATGGTCTTGAGGAACGGTGTAGGTGTATAAATCAAGCTCATGGTGCATAGTTTATGTAGCTTTGAGTAGTACATGTATTACACGTCTGGTACTACTAGTACGTGCAGTGACTACTACTAGGTCAAGTGGTATAGTTAAGGCCTTCGTATCCACCAATGTGCGTTCTATTCCATTATATACAAGTACTGACATATGCACCTTTCCCGTGTCTATCCCGTCACTTTATCTATATATACAGGCCAACCCTTGGGGACCATAGTGAAGTTGGCACTCCACTCCCATGCCTTTGTAGGGTTTACCAAACGGATGTCGTAGTCTCTGACGATAGTCGCGGTAATCTTAGAGAACTCAACCTTGGCAATATTCTGCCCTGGGCAAGATCCATACCCTAAGCCGAACTGGCCGAATATTTCGTTAAAAATCGAAAAATATGAAAGCAATCTCTACACCACGTATATATACTCACCGGAATCCAGTATTTCTCCAGGCCGATAGCATTTGATGACATCCAACGGTCGGGGTTAAACTCGTGGGCGTCCTCTCCCCATATCTCCTTTGATCGTTGGATAACCCAAGGGCTGCAGGAGACTATCGTGCCCGCAGGAATGGTTCTTTCACCAATAGTCAACCCCCCTTTAGGGGCAATGCGGGCAAGCTGCATAGGGACAGGTGTAAACACGCGGATTGCCTCTCTAACACAGGCCTGTGTGAACCTATGTGATATGTTAATCGCTTTTCCAATGTTCTCAATGTTATCAAAGGACAGACTCACGGGAGCACCTGGGAGTCGGCGAATGATATCACTTTCTGCTGACACAATCCTCTCTCTTTGGCCTCCTCGATTTCAGCACGAACGCGATTCCAGGCATCAGGGTGTCGGAGCATGTGGTAAACGAAGCTCTGGATGGCACAGGCAACTGTATCAGAACCAGCACCGACAGCTGCCAGAGCCTGGGTTCGAATTTCGCGCATAGATATGCTGTTCGGGTTTTCCTTATGCTTTTTGAACCAGAATGAGACAGCGTCAAAACGTGCGTCCTGGTTTTTCTCGCGATGGTCCAATATTCTATTCGTTGTGTCAAACAGGTGGCCCATTGGCATGATGGATAGCCATGTCACAATTGGATTAGCTAGCAAAGCGATATTGACCCATCGGAAATACCCGGCGGCGGTAACATAGGCCGCAAGAACAGCTGAGTTCTTGACTGTATCGCCAATATCCTTGCCCTCCTTTAGGAACCCAAATTGGTCAGAGAAAACGACCTCTCCAATGACGTCAAAAGTCGCAAATGATATAAAACTGCTGAGCTCCATTGGGGTTTTGGTTGCCGCATAGACGTCCATCCACTTAAGAAAAGACTCAAACGTCTCTGAGATCCATTCCTCGGATCGTAGGACGTTCGTGAGCGAATACGCAGGTTGGATGGGCTTGGACTTTTCCACCTTCAACTTAGGGTCCACTGTACTCATGGGGGATTGAAAACGGTAGTCAGGCAAAGCATGAATCTTATACCAGTTGCTCTATAAGACACATTCGAATGAGATACTGGAGGTATTTGAGGATGCATGTACATGACGGTGGTCATGTAACATAAGTAGTGTAGTCTCACCTTGTGAAGGGGCGCAGCTAGAATCTTTTTGGGGGCATCAGGATGGCTGACGCTAACCTCATCGTATGATACTCGCACAAAGTGTCCTTGTTCCTTGGTGTCAGTCGTGTTCCATAGCTTCGCCATGTCGGGGACGGAATTCAATGTTCTTTACCATGCTTTTCATGCTGCCGTTCAAATTCCATGTTTTGGTCTCCCTTGAGTATTCGGTGCATATGCCATAGCCGTGTGAAAGATGCGACAAGGGGACCTGGAATGTCACTAATAGGAAGAAAGAACCTGCGGTAAACCAAAAGTGTAGCTGCACTGGCAAAACACACAGAGGCAAGCAGCGTGAGACTGAATAGGCCTTCATTTGGTGTAGCCATTTCGAGCATATTTAGTTGGAAGCCGACAACGTCAGTGCATATACCTGTAAAGAAATGTCTTTGCTTATATCGCTTTGTAATATCTAGCGAAGAAAACGGAGGAGAAATATCAAAGTAAATGAAAAAAAAAAAGGAAGGAAAGAATCGACACAGCTTTGACAGGATGCCGCTGCGAGAGTCGGCATAGCCGGCCATCTTCAGTGCCTCCGTGCGTCGGTTCGTTGTGGCCTTGTAATGCCCCAACGGCTTCGTTCCTATTGGTAGAATCCACATGTTGCATGCATGTTGTCAGTTTCTTGTTGGTCATGCACTCGGTTCAATGTGAACAGGTTTGAGCCCAACGTTGAGGTTACAGATCATATTACTAGAGATTTATAGCCAACCGATAAAACGTGTTGGCTAAGATGCAGGAAATGGAGCAGATACCCCTGCCGCAGGTACATAATGGTATACATCAACTACATGTAGCCATTGTAATATAACAGTTCATTTTTATGACACCGGACTGGATAAAACACAGCGAGTATAAGTACATCTATGCCCATCGGGCGTAGATATAGCGTCTCTCCACGGCATGATTGGTGATGATTGGGATCAGGGCTACGTACGAACGAGCAGTTGCGCGTAAAACGAATGGTGTATTTGATCTTGATAGGAAGAGGAATTCCCTTCCTATCGTCCAGCTAACTGTCTGTATTTCTATACTCCCTTCCCGCCGAGAGGCGCCTTCTAAGGGGGAATCCCAAGGCGAGTAAGATGGGAACCCCTTCCTCGCCACTGCCAACTTCCCATTCTACATATACTACATGGTGTATTGTAGGAATATTAATAGCACCATTGGTGTTTTCCATGGTGACTAGACACTCGGATGCATTGTATTCCAGTTGATAAGCCCTTTGGGGGTATAATCCAATACATGTATCTACATGGACATGCACCAAGTACGAGTATACCTGTACGACTATTTTCAACCAGCAACTGGCGATACTGATACACATTCCTAGTTATATCCTGAACCTCATTGCGCGATGAGTAATCTCAGGGGCATTTGCCTTGTTTTTATATGCGACTTTGCTGCAAATTTAACACCGCCACTCGTCGGACGACTATGTGTAATACTTGATGGCCGATGGAGTTCAATGTTATTTTGGTCCACTTGAGATGCGACCACGGGTCCGACCCGACTGGTACTAACCTTAATACGGGGGCTACCCCATCGGATACTTGTTGGCTTAACGCACCATTAATGATAACGGTGTTCATCATGTATGAAGCCGTGCCAAGAGTGTGGTGTGTTGGCAACTTGATTCCGAGGTTCACATCATCCCCGGTGCACCCCTGACTTGCAGTACAACGGTTGGCCATCTCCTTTACGGGATACATGTTGGTGTTTCTTGGCCGAGTAATACCATTTTAAAGGCTGTCATCTGTTTGTGCGCATACGTGTATTAATAACACGGGCTCGCCATGAGACTTCCCTCAATCTTTGACCCTCTTCTTGGGTATACCGATACACACATTTTCGGAAGTCTTTACGTCGTGACCGTTCGCAGGGATGGCTAAAAGCTTGTACGAACTGGCATATGCCATCGCGTATCTGACCTTTGTCGTTGGGCTTTTTTCAAACGTTGCACGCATCTATTCCAGGGCTGTTCTGCTCAGATCATGGGGCTGGGATGATTGGTGCTCCATTGCGATCATGGTGAGTGAAGGGCGCCTGCCACCAATAGCTATCTTGAAGACGACTAGTAGCTGACGGCTATTATCTCAAGATGGTCAGTATAATTCACCAAGTTGTCCTCCAGCTGTTTCTCAACCTAGGATGTGGAAAGTCAGTACATCTTCTCCCTCTCCTCAATCCCACCCCTTTTGCTCCCACGCATTATGATCCCAATGCCACTGGACTCTGACTCCGTTGGTCCTCTAGGCCCGACAATATCGAATGCAGCTTCGCTTCCCTCTCTTTGATCGAAAAGGCCTTTATACAGGAACTTGTCATTTATGGTGCGCACTGCGTTATTAAACTTGGGTTTCTCCTTTTCTACCTGCGGCTCTCGGAGGACGACAAGTTTCGTTCCCTCGTTTACGTTGGATTCGGTCTTGATTTTGCCGTCTTCTCTAGCAACCTGTAGGTTTCAACTGCCTCCAAAGCTGAACTTTGCAAAACTAATAAGTGAAAATTAGGCTCCTGACGATGCTGCAATGCATACCCTTCGAGAAGATCCTCAACCCGATGTTACATCCAGATGTGACATGTGTCGACCAGTTCACTGTCATGATTGTCCCGCCCATTCTTGTACGTTAGTCTTGAACATCGAAATGTCCATGTCCTATTCCCATCAACGCAAAGACAGTGTTAACGTTAGTAGAACATTATTATGGACTTTTATATAATTTTCATACCAGTTCGAACGATTTGGCGTCTTCAAATGACCCTGCGACGCAAAGTCACTGTTTTGTCAGTCCTGGCTTTTGGTATAGTCTCGGTTGCTGTGGCCATTATCCGCCTCCCAATTCTTGTCTCTGTCACTTCTGGCACGACTGATGTGTCCATGGACGTAGGGAAGATGGTCATTGTCGCTGCGTTTGAGGTTCAATGTGCCGTCGTCGCTGTCAACCTTCCAAGCCTGAAGGCTATTTGGACTACCCTAAGGAAGGGAGGCAGCAGCGACGAAAACCACAATATTGGGTCATCGGGGCCATATAAGCTCGAGTCTGTGGACCGCAACCCCATGCGACGGAATACAAGTGGAAGCAATATGGGTATAGTAAACCGTATGGAACGGGGCACGTCGGTCAACGAGTCCGAAGAGGAGCTTTTTGTCGATGGTAACAGTAACAAGGGACATGTGGGAGTGTTACAACCATCGGTGGCCATGTCAGCAAAAACGTGATTCTTACTGGAGGTCAATCTGCACGTACAATACATTGATGTACCTGCTGTGTACAGCTACAAATGTCATGATTGTTGCCTTTATTGTTGATGTGCAGACCATTACTCCAGCTGTACTCCGTGGTCCACGCCAGTACATGTATTATATGTACTTGAATAGGATTGAAGTTGTCGTTTGATTCCAAGCGCTTCTCACACTGTCTAGACCCACATATATGACCCACTACACAATGAGCAATGACGCCCACACCACAGAGACGAGACTGCCGTTGTTTTCTTTGCCCCTTGCTAAATTCAGCCAAAGCATCGAGCTTCACCAACGCAAACGCACACCTCTGCTCCTCTTACAAACTATTGAAAGACAGAAAGAAGAACACCATGTCTTCCTCTGTGCGCATATCGGCCGTGAGAAACGTCAGCCGTCTGTGGGCGCCGCGTGCACAGCGATTCATCAACCAGCGACGCTGGGCCCAAGTCCATGACGTACGTTTCTTGGCCACGACACGCCCGTCCCAGGCCGTCCTCGACAAGTACCGCGAGAAGCTAGACGAAAAGGCCAAGATTGAGGGCTTCAAGGATATTGAAGATCTGAAGTTGGCCTACTCGGATAAGATCAAGGAAGCCCATAACAAAGACGCCGTCGAATTCCCCATCCCCCAAGCTCCCAACACCCCCGTCGACCAGCCAAACCGAGGCCATCTGCCCGAGACCGAGCTAAACCCGCTGTCCCCGGACTCTGGTGTCGAGATCCCCCAGGCGCCCGATACCCCCGTCTCCCAGCCGAACAAAGATGGTCCTACGCCGTCCACGCCGGGCTCCCCGGCTGCCCAAGCAGCTCGACGGGCCTCTGGCTCTGAAAAGCCAGCCATCAAAGGCCTGGACGACATTATCGATTTGGAAAAGTGCCGCGGGCTGCCGGAAAAGGAGCTGACGGCCATATGGCGACTCCGTCACGCGCAATCACCTCAGAACCTCTGCGCCGTAGTGCCGGCATCGACATACAAGGCTATGGAGGAAGCAGCCAAGACGTCGCCGCAGTTCGTGCTGCCCGTGCCCCACGATGGACAAGGGGCCGAGATGCACTTTCTGCAGTGGACCTTTGACGCCGAATCGAGTACAAGCACCGTTCTTTTTACCCAACTGGCTGAATACAGGAACCGTGGCGAATTTGCTCAGCCCCACACGACGGTCACGCACCATCTAGACCTGCTTGATGAGCGCGGACTTGTCATGATGCAGGGACAGGTGGTTGACGGTAGGGGCATCGAACCGGAACAGGCCAAGTGGCTTGTCATGTGCCTTCAGCGCTTCTACGGCGCCTGGGAGAGTGGCAGTGCCGAACTCGCCGGCGAGAGGAAGGAGAGGGCCGAAGAGCGCAGGAAACTGCTCAACTATTTCTCAACGGGAGACGAGAGGTTCTCGGTGGAGAAGCTCATGGAGGAGGCTGAGCGCATTGGCTAATTGGGGCACAACTGGAGGATATTTCAAACCGTTATTTATGTAAATTACTACCGACCCGGACCTCGTGGGACCGAGCTTTCATGTACCAATTAAAGCAAAGAAAGAAAAAAACATGTTATACATATTACACCCATTATGCGTCCCTGGTAAGCACGGCAGGCAGCATGAGAAAAAAAAGATATTTAGTCGATATCTCGCCTGTGTGTGTATGCAGTCATCCCCTTACAACTTAGATTTAGGAGCCTGCTCTCCCTCCTTCTTGGCCTGGTCCTGCAGAACCCTCCTCAGTATTTTGCCAGATTGCGATTTAGGGATCTCATCAAGGAAGCGTACGCCGCCACGCAGGCGCTTGGGAGGGGCAACACGCCCACTCAACCATTGCGCAATCTCGTTACCGAGCTCTTCGCTTGGCTTTATATCTGTCCTCGGGACAATGTAAGCGCGTGGAACCTCAGTGTGCTCCTCCTCGTTCCAGACGCCCACGACGCAACAGTCAGCCACCTTTTCGTGTCCGTGAATTATCTCCTCCAACTCGGCGGGGGGGACCTGGAATCCCTCTGATTGTGAAGTTAGCTGAGGTATTTGTACTCGCAAGCAGGCTGCCTGATTCCGTTTATCTTACTGTATTTGATGAGCTCTTTGATACGATCAGTGATATAAAAGTTGCCCTTTTTGTCAACCCTCACGACGTCCCCTGTCTTGAACCATCCATCTTCGGTAAATGTGTCCTTGTGGAGATCAGGTCGGTTCCAGTAACCCCCAAAGACATTGGGGCCCTTGACCAGCAGTTCGCCGGACTTTTAGATCACAAATACGGATTAGCCGGATTGCGGATTTAATAACCCCAGATTGGGGGAAACTTACATCGCCATCCTTGACATCCTGGCCCTTTTCATCCACGATCCTGGCTTGCATGTTGGGCAAAAGTCTACCAACCGAACCCTGGAAGCGCAACCACTCATCTGGGAACTGCGTGTGGGTAGTTGGGCTCGTCTCTGACAAGCCATACCCTTGCTTGACACCGACCTTTAGGCGATCCCAGACGGCCAGTACAAGTTCCTTGCTAACTGGTGCCGCCCCAGAATTGAACCACCGCAGTGTTGAGAGGTCATACTGGTCTACAGCGGGATGCTTTCCCAGAGCGAGGACAATGGGCGGAGGTATGTAACCAAATGTAATACCGTTGTCCTGGATGGCCTGGCATGCCTTTTCAAGGTCCCAGCGTGGCATGACGTAGCATCTCGCCCCTGTCAATATAGTAACACCAATAACGACGGACAAACCCTAGCCAAGCAGCATACACAATTAATTAGCGGGCCTGTACACAGAAATGGCCATGAACACAAGGACACTTACATATATGTGGAAAAATGGGAGCACACCCAAATGGGAATCCATGTCCCAGCTAACGAGTTTGCGATCCAAAGGTCCAACCTGCGACATATTGGCGACAATGTTTTCATGCGTCAGAGCCACACCCTTGGGGAGACCGGTTGTTCCCTGTAAGTTGTGTCATTAGCATCTGCCTTCCTATTTTAATGATGAGCTGCCGATGCGCTGCCAACCTTCACCTACCGAGCTGTAAACCAGGTATGCCATGTCCCTTTTGGGGTCAATAGGTGTCTTCCTGGGTGTGAACCAGGCGCTCTTCGCGGTAATGTCCGTCCAGTGATTAAATCCTTGTTGGCGGGCATCGCCGATGAGGATGACACGGTCGTGACTTAGACCAGCATCACTTGCTGCATTGAGGGCAGTTTCGAGGTAAGGCACCTGTGTGATGAGGGCCTTAGAACCTGAATCCTTCAATTGCCGGGCGAGCTCGCCGGATGTGTATGTGGGGTTTGCCGGACTGGCAACACCACCAGCCCAATGCAGGCCGAGGTTAACGACAGGAGTGTCGACACAATTGGGCGAATATATGGCCAAGACATCCCCTTTAGCCCAGCCAAACAAATGTTTGAGCCCCTGACCGAATTGCGTGGAGAGCGTTCGAAGCTGAGTTCGGTTAAGGGAGCGCCCCGTCGCAAGATCAACAAAGATATCTGAAAGTAGAAGGACAGAGGGGGTAAGCAAGGTGGCCAGCAGCAAGAATGGAGAATGGTTCGTCTTACCATGGTCCTCTGGATATGGCTTAGGATGGGCCATGCACAAGGTCCATAAGTCAGTGTTGGGGATTTCCACGTCTGAAAATGCTGGGGTGATGACCATGTCGGGCGTTTATGATCTGTGCTGTTGTGCAATGTGCAGGGAAGGAAACGCGGGCGGAATTGCCGAGCAACTGAAGAATACTGCTGATACGGAGATCAATCAACTGGCGACAGAGAATCTACCACGCGAAGTATTGTCACGTCGTAGGTTTGTAGGGAAATAAGGATAATATCAAGTTCGAATATCGGACATACGACACACGACGAAGAAGTAATGTGTGTGCATGTAGGTGGCAATTGACTTAATAAATAATGTTCCTCAACACCGTAGTATCTAGCTGGTAGTGACGGGAAAGAAGCCTCGGCTCGTGCCGTGGATTCGACCCAGGCCTATATATTCAATGGCGGGGGGGAATGCGTACCGTAAATGCGGGGAAGGCTGGGGAACAGAGCTCACGAGATAGGGCCCCGGAGTTATCGGAAGTGCCCAAAAGTCAAGCTTCGGGATCACATTTGCATTATACTTAGAGGATCAATACTTTATGTAAATAGCCAACATACGCTGTTAGTAACTTGCATTATATACGACATGCTTGTTTCGATACTGTCTGTATAGTATCCAAACATATCCTTGGATAGTGCGATAGAATCATATTTATTCAATAAGTCGAGACGGTGGGTCGGTTCAAGGTTCCATCATCCATGACCGCCGTCGGTTCTATGCCGGTGCAGCCCGTTGGTACCCGGCATTCTTCGCGTACATCGCACATTTTCCACAAGATGTCACGCACCTCGACGAAAACTTTGTCTTTGGCGTCCATCGCCCAAAGGACATCTAAATGTTCATAATCGTCGATGATTTTACTGTGGCACACATTGACATGTGGTTCAAGACCGCTTTCAAACCGGCGCAGAAGCTTACGCCCATCAACAAGGTCGTCACTGCCGGCGACCCACAATGCAAACGGGGGCACTTGTTCATCGAACCAGGCCGTCGCACCGGGCGGCTGCTGTCCAAGGTCTGGAGCCGATGCGACATTAGGTAGACGACCACTGTTGGTGACTTCGTCAATGCGGTCCTCCGTTTGGACCACGTCCTTGGTGGCCAGGATGCATTTATGTTTGGCGAACCCGTCACAGCCGAGCCACCAGCGCATCGACTCGGCACTCACATATACAGGAGAGAACTGGAACATGCGGTCGCGAAGTCCCCGGTCCCACCGAGCATCAGACCAGCCGAACAAAAATGACAAGACAGTGTAGCCCATCCACCCATATAGGCGCGGGGGTACGAGAGCATGCATCTGCATCATGAACGGGATAAATGCGTGGATACCAAAGACGGTGTGGAAGAGGGCTGGGGACAGAGTGCGCATGAAGCGAAAGTATACTTTGCGAATCAGTGGGCCAGCATAGGCAGCCGGTGCCAGAGCGCAGAAGACGGTGATTTTATTGCCCAGATCTGGGCGCTGTTCTTTAGCCAGCGCCACAAACGTCTCCGTTGTCCCTTGAGAGTGGCAGACGAGACCGGTCTTGGCGAAGCCTGTCTCGTATAGAACGCGCGACACCAGAGCAGGTAGGTCGAGGGTCCCAAACTGGCGTATGTTCCAACACCACATACGTGGATCTCCATAGTCGAGTGACACGTGGCGCGGCTCGAAGCCGCAGCGGTTGTTTCCAAGCCAAACATCATATCCCGACTTGCACAGCCAAAAGGCTAATGAGTCATCATCGTTGCAACAAAAGGCTCCCGAGCTCTGTAGCAGGCCATGTATCAGGAGGACAGGTGCCTTGGGTTTGCGGTCCGAGGCCTTCTGGCGTTGCCTCCTCCTGTTTTCTCCCTCCTTGGCCCAAATGGTTGGGTCTTGGTGGTCTCGCTCTTCATCGCTGAGCCTATTGTATTCCTTGGGGTCGTAGACGTGCCATAGATCGATGATGAACCCGTCCTCGGTCTGCACCTTGAAAGGTTCGACATCGAGACCAACTCGGCGCGCGTAGTAGCTGACATCGCACACAATCGGGTCTTTGCCTCCTTCTTTCGGTGGAAACTCTTCAGCCAATCTTTCCGACTCCCCCTCCTGAGATGTGCCTGCTTGACTAAGAAGTTCCCATTCCCTCTCGTTGAATGTCCTAGTCTTGACGCGTCGCTGCTCCTCGTCGTACAATGGGCGATCTTTATCCACGTCACGAAAGGTTGACCAGTAAAATGCACGTTTGCATGTGCGAGGGATGCTTGTGACAAGAGAGCATACCACAATGCTCCCAAGGAACACGAGGCTTAGAAAGAATGACGACGTGCGAAAGAATATACATTGAAGCGTTCGGAGGGTCGAGGGCGGACCGTAATACGGAAGGGGCGCAAACAATGGGTTCGTGTGGGACGGCAGCATGGGTTCTTCCAGCGCGGCACGCGAACGCTGACTGTCGGGGCTGGCTGGTTGGACTTCTCGAAGTTCCATGGCACTATCCACATCCATGGTGCCTTGGAGATTCGTGTCTGGTCGTTCAGGGGTGCCCTTCCAGTGGTTTCCGTCGGCTGAAACTGTATACAGATCGTTCGGAGTGGTGTATGTAGCCCCTCTAGTAGACACCGATGACGGCGTATTGGGGGTTGATTGATCGAAGTCGGTCGATTCGCGGTTCAGTGGGATGGATGCCACAGTCAGCCGGTCCCAACGCGATGGTCAGGGTGGAAGAGCGGTGACCGAGCTAGCATGTTCCAACGGTCGCACGCAGAGAAGCAAAAGGGGGGG
>FYEV01001596.1:0-20914 GCA_900188565.1 Geosmithia flava | reverse complement strand
CCCCTTTTCTCTTTTTCTAATCAGACAGAGAGAAATCAAATAGGAGATGAGGAATATTGAAGATAACAGATTTTAATTTTCCCAAAACGCAACTAAGGGAACTCCCACCCTGGAAATATTGGCTGGTCTAGGTTGACACTGCCTAAGAAGTCAAACATGTCTTGCTCCGCCATGTGATTCCAGGAGAAGCCGTCTTCCTCAACGTCCACCGTCTCGTCAGATTCAAACATTGAATACGATCTTTTGCTGTTTTCTTGAGGTCTCTCGCTCAGGCCAGCCTCGTATTGTTGTCTTATGCCACCGCTCGGACGATGTTCAACGAGCAAACGCTCGATAATAGTCTTACTTCTGCTTGCTCCGGACCAACGGGCTTCAAGATCTTTCAAAATCCCAATACAGTCTTCTACATATGAGATAGTCTCGGAATTCACGTGTGGTCCACCCAACCTGATCCTGTATTAAGAAAGCAATATTGACAATCAGCTTTGGTTTATTCGGAACGACTGTAGGATGACTTACAAAGTGATCCCGGAAAGTGTTACGTAGTGAAGACAGATAGCCAAGTAGTGCGACGGTTGCACCAAATCACGAACGCCTTTTGCAGAACTTATGCAACTTTGGGCTGCATGTCTACATTGCGACATCGCGTCAATAGAGCCAGATGCATCGGCCAGTAACGCCGATTGTTTGGGGCTGCTAATAAAGCAACTAAACCGATGTGATTCCATTAGCACGTTAAGCAAAGCATCGAAGCTTCAATTGACAACCATACTTACCGATATAGATTCAACAAACATCCAGCATGAGCAATGCGCATGATGATGTACATAGGAAGGTCGGGGTTTCCGTCAATATCCCAATCTGATGCATAGGCCGATGATCGAACGTTGTGTGGTAGGCGATCAAGCCAAACACGCAGCATTTCGCTACACGCTGCCACGCGATTGATGTACCTTTGACGTCCTTCAGCGCCGGCTATTGAAAGCATGCGGACCGTTCTCGGAGAGTTCAATTTCTGCACCTTTCCAGCTATACGGCATAGTTTGGCAAAGTCCAAGAATCCGTTGATCGAAGGCGTTCCCTTGCAGCTTTGGATAAGGGGCTTGAAGGGGGTTTGGCGACAGAAAACCTCTAGATCCTCGTCATTCATACTCGTAGGCAAGTCACAATAGCAGTCTTCATCTCGCACGGCCACTGGGCGCCCAAGGCATACCGAGAGTACACTAAAAACAATGGCTTAAGTCAGTCGTGAGTATTTAGTAGCAATAGTGAAAGACACAAGTTCCAAGCATGCTGATCAAGACTATACACACTCCACCAAACACGTTGGGAGATCTGCTGCCGTAGGAAACGGGAGGCATCCAGAGTGTTGGTCCCATTTGACGCAGGAGTTGTCTAGACCTATCAGTTTACATGACTCTAATATATACATTTATCTATCAGACGCAAACAATATTGAACTCACAAGACCACTGCTTAGATGAAGGCCAATGTCAAAGGCGGCCCTCAGAGCTTGTCCGGCCAACGTCCAGCTCTGGGTCAGCGTGTTCCATCCAGCAGAGCACACTGACAAGAGGGCCAGGCATTGAACCTTTTCCAAGGAGGCCTCCCCTGTTGATGCATAAGACAGAAGGAGGGCCTTTTCGTAATGTTCGAGCCCCGGAAAATTATCGCTTGACGGAGACGGAAACAGACTTGATGCACATGCACAGACGGCGAAAAAAACCAGTAGAAACCTACGGTCCTTTGAAGTTTCTTTGGGTGACCCATTTTGATATAATTGTCGATATTTCTGGATAAAATGGGGCTTGAATAGTACCGGGAATGTGTGGTGAAGCTGGTCAAAATAAAGTCGTACTAGAAGATCAGCGACATACTGAGGAGGGCGAGAAAGGTTTTCCGGCTTGGGTAAGTATGGCAGGTCGGGCCACACACGACCGCGCACAAAGATTGGTAACTCCAGATCTAGTGTATTATTTTGCTCCTGGGTAGCCTGTCCATCCTTGGGCCTTGTTGGAGCCGTCTGGGTTCTAGCCGGCGAGAGGCTATTCGCAGCCTCAATGAGCATACTGTTGGCGGTGCCACCCACAAATCTGTATTATGAGTAAGATCTTTGTTCATACTCCCCTTGATGGCCTTGCTTACCGAAGATGACCATATGAGTCTCTAACGAGGGCACCTGCGCGACCAGATACTGGGTCGTGATCGTTGGTGCTTGCTATGCTACCGGAGACATCCGTCGCAGGATCCCGATTATCTTCGTTGCTTGGCTCGTCAAAGTCGTCACCGTTATCGCTTGGATATTCCCCGTAAGAAACGTTATTCTCAGAGAAACCATCTCCACAGTGAAGGTCCGGCATGGAGCGCAATACTTGAGCGGCCTCGACAACATCTTGCTGCGTATGGTGGCGCGATATTTGATCAGGACCCTGGCCCATCGTTTGGACTGTTTGTGTTAGCGTTTCCACAAGGCCCTCGAGCTTTTGGCATAGCCTATCCATGTGTTGGGTTCTCTCTTCGAGGGATGTGGCATATCTGAAGTATGTGATAAGTACGTGTAGCTGGCCAGTTGCTGCAACCTATTGCGCATTGACATTAACCGGAAAGAACATACTGTCGCCCCGTATACCCATTGTCCCTACTTCCAGGATAGTCACAGTTCTCACTACGGGTACTGCAGTTGTAGCAAGGACGTTTTCCATCACATTTCACCTATAGAAGTGAATGTTAGCTTCATGTGTAACATATTGATTCTATGTCCTAGGACAGTCTCCTCAGTACATGATATGTGCTTCCTGCTTATGCGATGTTTGCTCTGAATGGTAGTGTCCAGACGCGCAGCCGCAAGTATTGCAATGGTGGGTTTGTTACCTTTTTGCGGCGACAATTGTGACATGCCTGTGAGATGCGAAGGCCTTTGGTCCGCGACCGCGCCTCTATGGGGTCTTCGGCACCCGGTCCGAGATCGGTGTGTGCACCACCAATATGAGACGGGGGCTCTGTCGAGGACATCCTCCAACATTCACCCAGAAGGGCAATTTCTGAACTATACTGATATTCTCGACGTAGAATCCCACTTTCAATCGGCCTTCGGTGGACAGTCAACCGCTCACCTGTCTTGAGGATACTGCACAAGCGTATGCCCCTTCGAAGCGGGGGATGCGTTATCCTCCTGGCATGTAGTACGGTTGCAGAGCAGACATGCACAGTTGTGTGATAACACATGATACGCAGATAAGCACCAGGTACATACGGCCATTGGTAGCAGTGATTGATGCATATACACGTAGCTCCGCCACGTTATCTCAGTGATATTTTAGCGTGCGGAGTACATGTAAACAGGCGTTGTATATGAGCTAAAGCGGTCCGTGACCCGGGCCGTACAATCTTGAGTGCACAGTTTGCGGAGATACCTCCAAACTTCAATCCATCTCTCAGAGTCCATGGCCGGCATACACTATTAAAAGTCCCAGATCTTACTGGTACAAAGTACTGGAAGTTTGATACCACCAATCATCATTTGTGGAAAACAGATTTGTCTGTTTGAGACTTTGTCGCGCCCGGAACACAGGACACGCCGCTGATCGCGAGCCCGTCTTCAACATGACAAACCCAATCGGATCACCAGTTGTCAAACAAGGGGGAAAGACGCCCCTTATTAAATCCTTGGAAAGGGCAAGAATGCGCGAAGGACCCAGTGTTGGGCAGTGGCTTGAGCTCCCGGGTTATTCTTTAGCCAAGACGATTGCCCCATTGGGTGAAGATGTAAGTCTTTCAAAGTTACAGCATTCCTGTCTATTAACAACGGGAGCTAATATGTCCGGCTAACTCTCTCGGACAACAGTGGGTTCTCATAGATACAGAACATGGGAATATCGACGACAATGGCATGTACCTTCAGGTTGGTGCCATCTCATCATCCGGGGTGTCCCCCATTGTGAGAGTTCCAGGCTCAGAACACTGGATGATTAAGCGTGCTCTCGACTGCGGAGCGCATGCCGTAATGGTCCCAATGTGCGAGACTAGAGAGCAAGCACAGACTGTTGCAAACGCCTGCAAATACCCCTCTGAGAAGTGGCCAACAGGCAACCGAGGAGCTGGTGCCATGTTTGCCCCCGCGGCTTTCAACTTGACTAGTCGTGAATACTTGCAAAGAGCAAACGACAATATACTGGTCATTGTTCAGATTGAAAGCCGCAAAGCTGTCGAAAACGTCGAGGAAATTGTGGCTGTTGACGGGATTGATATGGTTTTCATTGGACCCAACGACTTGGCCTCTTCAATGGGATACTTTGCATTTGACCATGCCTCTATACCGGAGGTGCAAGAGGCATCTGGCCGTGTCCTCAAGGCTGCTAAAGATGCTGGGAAATACGCTGGTCACTTTGCGCTTAGTGCCGATGCTGCTGCCCAAAAATACGAAACGGGCTTTGATTTTGTGAATTGCGGCGCGGACATAGTTGCTCTTACGGCGTGGATGGGAAATGAGATGAGCACACTGAAGACTATTCTAGCGAAAGGGAACAGTGCCGTGGTTGGAAACAAATACAACGAGGGAGGGAACGCAAGGGGTGAGGCTAATGGGTACAATTAACATAGTGGCACAACCTCTTTCTAGTAACATATAACTGTAGGAATTTGCCTAGGACACGTATATGTGCAGCGGTATACACCTGCTAATACAGGTACCTGAATCCCTTTCCCTGGAACCACCTTTCTGCCGTTTCCCCATAATGTATCCCATTGTCTCTTGCATGTCCCGAGGATTCCTGTCTGTCAAGCTTCTTATTCTCACGGATAAGATATATTCTCAGGAAGAATCCAAAAATGCATGAAACACCAAGAATTGCAATCTCGGCACCAAAAGATTGGACATAAAGGGGGCCGTACTTTGCTGGCCATACGTACGAGCCGGGAATGCTGCCGATATTGCCCATGGCATTCACCATAGCTATGGCAGCGGCTTTCTTGGGTCCAGGGCTTGGTATGACGTTTGATATCCAAGCCAGCATAACAAACCCAGACGCATAGCCAGCTGTACCAAAGTCAGCCATCGGTTGAATCAAGTCGGTCATGTTGTTGTTAAGACTTACATGTCATGAGGAACATTGAGAAATATCTAGGACCGATTGTTGTAGTAGTTGCTGAAATAATGTATCCCACAATACATGCGATAGCGGGGCCTGCAAAATGGAAATATCTTTCTCCAGTGCGGTCGGCATCCCAGGCATTCGGCAGTGCAACCATTATAGCCCAGATCCATGGAGGGGCGGTAAGGAGAAGGGTTTTGGTTGTGTCATACCCGAGTGACTGTGTGATAGTCGGGAAGAAAAAAGAAAACTAGTAGAGAAGTTCACAATCAGTATTCGGCCATATATCGGGGAGTGTACATGTATGCTGGCTTACACTGAGGCCCATGATGCATGTATGATATGTCAGGCCCAAGAGCCACACTTTTGGGTCTTTGATGGCCATGAGGAGCCCCTCCTTTGTAGAGACCTTCTCGTCCTTTGTATCAACGGATAGACCAGCATCTAAAAGTAGCCTCCCCTGAGCAATGCGCTTCTCCTCCCCAGACAGCCACTTTGTAGACAAAGGGTAATCAGGAAGCACAAAGACTGCGAGTGCACCGATAACAACAGTAAGCGCACCTTCGATGATGAATAGCCATCTCCATGCCCGTAAACCACCATCGCCTTCCAGGTTACCCAGAATTCCGGCAGCAATCAGTCCACCGAAAGCCTGCGCGGCCAGGTTTCCGCCATTGAGGATTGTAACACGCAATTGCATCTCTTTCCGCGTGTACCATCGTGAAAGAAAGTATAACGTTCCTGGGAAAAGGCTGGCTTCAATACATCCGAGAAAGAAACGGCAGGAAATGGCACCGGCAACGCTATGGACGGCTCCTGTAGCCCCAGATATGACTCCCCATGTAACCACGCAGCCACATAAATACCAAGAAGGGCGATGAATTGCGTTGAGAACCAGATTGGATGGGACTTGCATCAGAACGTAGCCCACCAAGAGGATGGAAATGCATGTCTGATATTCGACGTCAGATAGTCCCAGGTCCTCTTCAAGGCCCTTTAATCTGGCATTGGCGAAGTTGTTGCGGTCGATGAAGTTGAGAATGAAGAGTATAACCATTGTAGGGAAAATCCGTAGATCAATCTTGCGTACAAGTGACTTTTCGGCCTTGGGATCCCAGTCGCCTACCAAAGTCAAAGTCGGACCCTCTGGCACAACGTGCACTTCGGGTACCTCCAATTCCATCTTGTCGACCACCACAGCCATTTCTAAGATTATTTATGTGATATTTCAACAAGGTGTTTGTATAAAAAGAAGATGTGCAAGGACCGTGAACAGGAAATGATCAAGTCCAGACCTTATCCTCAAATTCAAATGATCCGGATGCGATTATTGTAAGATAATTATCGTAGGGCTTAACAACAATGCGCGCTAGGTCATACATATAATCTCAAACATTTTCTGATATATGGGTGTCACAATGCGCCCGTTAGTATTGCGAGTGTTGCATTGTTGGTACTCCTGATAGTGATGGAAATGGCATCCCGGGCTGCTGGGTAGATCCAAGACTACTTAGAGGTTGTTATCAGTTATGCCGCTGAAGAACAGGGGTTGCGATTGAGGAACCGTAGGATTATCAGGACTATAACGGAAAATGATACCAGTCGGTGGGGGTCCGGCCGTGATTGCAATGATAGCGATTGCAGCTACGGCCCGTGATCCGGCCGGGACCCCAATGTTTAATGTATGCTCAAGTTTACGCCACACGTTGCTCCATAACCTCAAGTGGGATCTTGTGAGCACAACTATTTGCGTTTGTTTACCCCGAAACATCTAGAAATCTGCACTCCCGTTTGTTGATATTCTTCACTCACTGTCCACTATGGCGACTAAGAGCGACGACGCCTTGCCCGAATCCAACCGTGCCGTTGTTTGGACAGGAAAGAGGCAGCTGGAAATTCAGCAGCGGCCTGTTGTAGCTCCACGAGACGACGAAGTCCTCGTGGAAATAATTTCTACGGGAATTTGCGGCTCCGATTGTCACAACTGGGAAAGTGACAAGGTGTCAAGGCAACTTATCCTGGGGCATGAGTCTTCTGGGATTATTATACAGGTCGGCAAGGATGTCAACGATCGCTCGATAGGGCAAAGAGTGGCCATCGAACCAGCATTCGCGTGTATGGAGTAGGTCGATCATTCATGATGAATATGGTGTTGGGCTATTTGTTAACAACGCTTTCTTCCGTGCCACCTAGATGCGAATTCTGTGTTCGGGGTAATCCCAACACATGTGCGAATTTGAGATACTGCGGCTTAGATCCAACAGATGGAACTCTCTGTCAGTACTTCACATGCCGGCCTTCGATGACGGTTCCCATTCCCGACAATGTCTCATGGGAAGAAGCTGGTTCGATCCAGCCCCTTGCTATAGCTGTGCAGCTTGCCCGCCGAGCCGCCTTCAACGTCCACCAGAACCTGGCTATCTTGTACGACTCCACATGCTATACTGAAATTGTCCCACGAAGCTAATATTTCTCTAGTGGCTGTGGCCCTCTCGGTCTACTCACACTCGCCGTGGCCAAAGCATACGGTGTGAAAAAAGTCATTATGTTTGACATTGAAGAGTCTCGAATCAAGTTTGCAGAATCCTATGGGGCCGATGTCGCTATACTTACAGCCAGAGGCGAAGATACCGCCAAGTCACCATTCGATTTTGCTCAGGAATACGCCAAGGAGGTCATTGCTGAGAATGGGATTGGGAGTGGCTTCGATGTCACTGTGGAAGCCAGCGGCGCCGAGACATGTGCGCAAATGGCGATTTGCATGCTCAAAGCCGGCGGTACTTGTGAGTCAAGAGAATATGTATTAAATATTTTGAACACTAGAGACTTGATGTTGACAAACATATACATGTAGGTATCCAAGCGGGGCTTGGTAGGGCGCTCACATCAGTGCCGCTATTTCTACTCACGGCAAAGGAACTTAACATAAAAGGTAAGTGTTTCCAAGGCCCAAGGTTAAACAAAAGTCACACTGACATTTCCAAGGGACTGTCCGTTTTACACCAGGCTGTTTTGCCGATGCGATTAGTCTCATTGCAAGAGGACTGGTAGATCTAAAGCCGCTCATAACCTCTACATACCCGCTAACTGATGCCTCGAAGGCTTTCGACGCTCAGCATGCGAGAAAGGATATCAAGATTGTCATAAAGAACCAAGAATAATACTACAGTCATCGAATGTACAGAGACATAATACCATCCTTGAGATTGTCATTGAATATGCGCCATACTTCTGCCACCGTGGCACTGTCACGAGAAGTTGAGCGCCCTCGCCTTCCTGACCCCCGTGCAAGTCTGCTTAACCCAGCTCCTGGGAAGAGGAAGGAGGAAGATCCAAGTAAAAGACAGATAGGAGAAAAGAAGTATATGTACTTGACATACATGTGACTACTGCTAGGAAGAAGTAAGAAGTATCAATATCATTTATAGACAGGGTTGCACCTATTGCGGTACTCTGTACTCGAAATCCAACGCATACCCTAAGGTGAGGAGATTTGCCAAACGAACTTCAAGTTGCAACAAACAATCCCCCTCAAGGCAGGATTGCCGGATTCAACTGAACACATTACTCTATGTGTTGGTGATTCGACTATCAAGCTAATGCAGTACTAGGATTTCGGAACTGTCCGTACGACATACTACTATAGATATACATAACAGGTGCTACTACTTTTAGTACGTGCATCGACATCTTCGTCAATCGTGGCTGCACATACTATTGTAGTACAGAGAGTTAACAAGGTGAAGACACGAAATCAGGTATGGGCATGCATTCAATTGAACAGTGAATCCTGGCGTTAAATGGCTGGCTAGTGGGGGGGCCGTTCGTACTAGCCCCTGGTCTGGTCTACTGGCAGGTACGTCACTGCGCGTTGCGACTAGAGGGCACTGTGCCATACGCGCACTATATCCCATTATACACAGTCTGTGAGAGCGGACTGTGTACTGTGGACCACAATGCACATTTTCAGCACAGCAACGCGAAGTACCACCACCTTCAGAGAGACATCCTTGTCTGCACATCGACTCTTCGTCTTAATCTTCAATCCTCCCCCAAGCTATCAGGCTCCAGCATGCGCGATTGAGATGCACATGATGATGATCCCATTTTTCATCGAATAGTACATCAGCCGCCACCGCCCCACGTCAAACCATGGCGCATGAGGCACGATATACCGTGGATTCGCTCATCCTGACCTTGAAGGAGCTCCTACACTGCGCCAACTCACTCGGCCAGGAAGCTGCTGGGTTGACAAAGACGACGGACTCTCAGCAGGCCTCCACCGGAGACCGCCGTGATGCCTATGGTAGCCTGCGGGAGCAACTCGACGAGCTCAGCTCAGCGTTCACAGAATGCCTGCAGACGATGGACCGCGGGGACCGCGAGCCCGACCAAGCGGCTCTCCAGGGAACACCCCCCATCTTGGAAAGTTGTCGGTCTATGTTAGAGTCTTTTTCGAAGTCCAGTCTCGACTCCCTTTCCCTGGATGCCATTATCGAAGCTAAGACCAAAACGCTGTGGTTCCAAAGAACCATCATGAACTCCTACAACTGGACTGACAGCGAGCAAGGCCTACTTCTTTACCTCTCATTCCTTCCAGAAAGACCGCCACGAGATTTCCAAGCTCTCGAAATCCCTGCTACAGAGCTGCGTCGCTGGCGGTCCATGAGACGCGATAAGCCTTCGTCAGAGAGTAGCTCCGAGACAGTTTCATATTGGATGACGATTCTAAACGGTGCCTTCAACGACCGAGAGCCCGAGGAGTTCCATTTGGAGAGGATTTTTGCCAGCCTTCGGAGCCAGGCCATCCCCGACTACGCCGAGGCATCTGTAAAATGGCCACAGTATGCTGGCCGTTACTGGTCTGTCCTCAGACCCCAGATATTTTCGCTCTTCAACTCTTCGAGATCTTTCAACTTTGTCCAATGGGTCCTGGAGTTTGCTCGGCAAACATGGCCCATGTCATACGGGGAACATGCTGCCGCGGAACCTGTCATGGACCTCACCGACGCTTTATGCAGCGGTACCATAACCCCTCTCCATGTTGCTGCAGCTCTTGGTCTACCGAACCTGTGCCGCGATCTGTTATCCTCCGGGTCCCCCATCAATCTACATGGACCTATGGGAACTCCACTCCTGTGTTCTCTTCTCGGGCGAAACTCTTTTCTAGAGGCATTCCGTCTCACTCCCTGGCTGGCTCCCACCGATCCTGTCACATACGCCAACCAAGACCGCGTTGAAACGATTCTCCTTTTGATAAACGCAGGTTCCGACTCCACATGCGGCTTCATGTGGGGCGATGAAAAAGGGTCCATACTCCCTCTAGCATTCTGGGCGTCCCTCATAATGAACAATGATTCAATTCTCTACCTAATCCATGAGGGGGGGGCTGAGGTTGACTTTGCTATGGAGGAACTACTGCAATATCCCGAAATTGAGACTGAGGGCTCAAACAAAAAGAAGACCATGTCCAAGCTGCTCACGTACATTTTCGACCTTTTCATGAAGCAACTCGTTGACGACTTCAATCATGAGGGAGGCGTGAACAGTGCCATACAGAGCCTCATGACCCGTATGGATATCGACTTTTTCAGCGAGGGGGGGCAAAGGAAACTTGAGGGTGTCCCGGATGAGGAGATCCTCACTTTGTCTGAGTCTGCAGTCTTGGAAGACATGAGCGTCGAACTACGTCGCCTGGTTCTTGATCCGAGGTTTGATCCGAATCCCGAATCTATCGAAGAGGAAGACTGCGATACTCTACTACACACGGCTGTCTCGAGCAACTCTCATATTATAGTTGACATCTTGGTCGGGGCCGGAGCCAAATTGAACGCTTTGGGTCAGTATGGACGAACCCCAGTCATGGTTGTCGAGTCTGTGAAAATGCTTGAGAAGTTGGTGCAGTACGGCGCGACCACGAGGGATGTGGACTATGACGGACGAAACATTTGGCATTATGCGGCGGCGAATAATGACATGGACATGCTAGAGTGGCTGTGTGATAACGATCCCTGGAAAAGCCACAACCTCAATACCGTCACCGACAGGGGGTGTACGCCTATCGCGGAGGCATTCGTCTCCATCGAGAGTCTGTCAGCTCAGCCTTCCGGGATGGGTTCTACACAATTCCCCGAGGCCGCGACGCGACTTCTCCGGGAGTGTGATGGCAATGTATCTCTGGCGAGTCCTGTCCCTTTGACCCATCTGGCGGCCTCCTGGGGTGATCTGGGACTCATCGAAGGTCTCGTGACGTTGGGGGCCAATTTCCGCCAGCAGGATGACGATGGCCAGACTGCCCTTCACTATCTCAACTTCTCAGCCTCCGTGCAGGTTGTCAAAAGACTGCAGCAATTGTGCTCCGGTGTACCAGTGGAGTCTGATGAGTACCTCACGCCGGCGGAGACCATATTTGCCAATTTCCGGCCATCATTTGACGAATCAGACCCTGTGCCGTCACTCCATCCTTCGTGCAGGCAGTCTGTATCGGAAGAGGCGTACGCTCTGCTACTGAATAAAGACACCATGCATTCGATCGATGGGCGAAACAACAATTGCTTCTGGAAACGCTTCTGCTCCAACGTCATCCAGGCCAATCCGCTTCCGACGCACCCTGGGCGAGCGAAGCGCTTATCGGTCCTCCACGACTCTATAGCTACAGCTATCAGATGCATTGTCCGCGCTGGTGGACTTCATGACTACGAGGAGGAAGAGGACGAGTCGGCCGTCATGTGCTTTCGAGGCGACGAATTGGAAGAAGTAACTCGCGTCATCAAATTCTACGAACGGCGGCCACGCAGGTCATGGAATGTCAAGTATTTTCACCGGTCCATTATGGCCACGCTCGAGAACTCGGGGCCTATGGTGGTGGAGAAGTTCTACCGATCGCAATATGCCGTCCACCTTCTTGCAGAGGCTGCGTTGCATCGAAAGATGGCGCTGGTTAGGCATCTTTGCGCGCAAGGTGTCAGTGTTTTCTCGCACGGCGATGACAAGCGCGGCCCCCCTGAGCTCGACTTTCTATTCCCACTGGACTGGGTTATAACACACTCCCGCGACACTGAGCCTCTTGGTGAACTTTTGAAGCATGTGACTACCAAGGAACTGAACGATGGGCAGAACGAACTGGTCGACGCCATTTGCTCCTGGAAAGGAATTGGAAAGCCGGCCAAGATTGAAATGCTTCTCCGAAAGGGCCTCGACCTCAACTACCTACCCAAGGGGCCCGGATCGGAATCTATTCTGGGACGGACGATCTTGAACGGCGCCTCAGATGTGGCCGTAGAACTGCTGAAGAATGGCGCAGACCCCAGACTTGGACTCACCGGATCAAATGCGGCCCTTTGTGCGGCCCTAATGGGCGACCGCAGAACTCTGCTTGAAATTATGAGACGATTTGGCGATGACTTCCCATGGAAAGAGGTTGGGGAGACGTACGAAGGGATCAAAGGGAACGTGCTTCATGTCGCCAGCTACAAGGGCCGCGAGGAAGCATTGGCGGCACTTCTCGAGCTGGAGGGTATGACGGGGCTCGTGTCACATGTCAACGACTTGGCTGACGGCAAGACTGCGGCCCATCTCGCAGCGTTGTCTGGGTCTGCACGATGCATCAGGATACTTGACAAATGGGGCGCCAAGTTGGACGTTGGCGACGAGAAGTCGAGCAGATGGACGCCGTTGCACGTCGTTTGCAACACGAACCCGACAGCGGGAGACAAATATTGCGACACATTGTTGGCGCTCACAGAACTTTGCCCGGCTTCCGTGAGGATCAAGGATGCAGAGGGCCACACTCCTTTAGATATCGCCATTCAGAAACAACACAGTGCTTATCTGGAGATTCTGCGGAGAGTCGATGCTTCCATTGACGAGGCTGTTGACAAATGATGCCAACATAGTAATGGCTTCCTTTTCTTTACTTTTCTTCATTTTCTTTTCGCTTGTGCAGCATGGTTACCTAGGTACACATAGATAGTACATATATAGATCGAGCTACATGTATTTCGTGAGAAATAGAAAAAAAAATCAAACGAAGGGATGAAGGAAGAAAAAAATGCCCATAGTGGTTCAAAATATAATATATAAGTGAAAGAAAAAGCAAAGCAAGGTCGTTGAATGTACAGCAATGCGGTGCACTAAAGAAGGAAAGCTGCTCTCTAACCAGTTCGTACTCGTAACAAGCTCTACCCGTAAAGTGCGTGCAGCATCACCCCGCATCCAGCACCCTGGCATCTCCTCCGCGGACGGTTTAGCGGCTCTGATCCAGTTCCGGCGAAAAAGTGGGTGGCTGGTGGTGGCCCATGCATCGCGCTCATCTCTACGCCAGTCGCGGGTCTCTCTACTGTTGGTTCCCCAACTCTCGTCGCCCTAGGAACAGTCCAGTAAGATGGGCGCAAGAAGCGATTCGTGCCGAGTGTCTGCAATACCACATGTGCTACTCCGTAATACTGACTACTCACATACGGGGTATTGCAGAGTACTCCATGCTTAATATCCCTGCATGTAATACGGATTTAGGGAACGGATACTGACCCTTCAGTTTAACCCTCGGGTGTTGTACCTGGGCGCGTGACACTGAACCGTTATCCTACAGTACATCTTGCGCGCGCTCCTTCAGCCGGACGATCTTGCCTCGACGCCTTCCATTGTCCACGCGCCATTGATTTCTCGCCCTTTGCAGACTTGGGCATTGATTTTCCACGCCCCCTACATATTCACGCTCGATCACACATTCACAACCATGGCCTCCATCGACCTCCCGTCATGCAGTCGCAGCCCGGACTGGGTCTTTTCGGCAACTTCCAACGCCCAGTGAGCATGCTTCCAATCCTCCCTCCACCAGACACCCACTGGATGTCCGACAAGATGGCTGTAGAGACAAGCGTCTAACCAACAATCACATTGCTAGCCTTACGAATGACCGGTCGTGGTTTACGGAAGAATTCGTCGAAATCGAGTCCCACATCAGCAATGCGCACGCGTCGATAGCCAACATTCCCGTCCGTGGTATGGGCACCGTCGTCCTCCCCGTCCAGCAGCTAGCCCCCGGACAAGGCCATACCGTAAATGGTAGCGTTCGCCTTGAGAAGGTCCTGTACGTGCCCGACTACCCGTGCAACGTAGTTGGGGGGCCGATTCAGTCTCTCGCGACAATCCAGTTCAGCTCATTGACCCCACGAGGCTCCCTGGTCTACGGCGATGGCTCCGTCGCCGCCATATTCATGCCCGGTCGAAACTTTTATCAGGTCATGCTCCGAAGCCCACCCCTCGGTCCACCCCTCGGGAGGTCCGTTCTTGACCAACACCCTGAGTACGGCTACATGGCCGCCTTTAAATGGGCCGAGGTCGAGCAGCAGAATTGCCTATCGTTTCTCGCGACTGGTGTTTCTGCGTCATCACAATCCACCAACAGAAAATCGCTACCTGCCGCCAGCTGTTCCGGCATGGACGTGGACCACCAGCGTGGTAGAAAGCGTCGCGCGCAGGATGATGATTCTGACTCGTCCTCATCAACACCTACATCACCTATGAGAGCCAACAAGAGGTCCAAGGCGATGGGCGACGGTGATTTCAGTATCAGGCGCATCCTGCCAGCCATCTTGCCGATCCAGGGCTAAGCCTCTCCCTCTCTTAAGAGAAAACAAAAGAGGGCTCTAATACCATAGGTTGCTACTACATGGTACTTTTAACGCCGTGGCCAGCCATACCGAATAATACACGATCCCTCCCGCATCTGCCGTGGTTCTGCAAAACAAAAAACACTTGTGCTAGAATCAGGATCTTATGGGGATGGAAATATTTGGGCTTGTATAATACCACCCGCCCCCTGCCTCTAACATTCATTATTTCCACTTACCAAGCTATTTATGCACCGAGAGCTTGCTTTAAGAATAAAAAGATCATATCGACTATTACCCTAAACGCCCGATTTGTGAAGTGTTTCAATTTACTTTGCAACCCTTCGTGACTACATCATATAATATAAAAAATGACAACTTTGCCACTACTGTATACTACGAAGTAATTTGAGCACATTAATAGTAGTGTGTACGGAGTACTCTGGACATGAATTCTACAGTATAATTGACCCACGTATTGTAGACGTACTGATCAAAGTGGAGTCTGGGTATCTTCATTTTATTACTGCCTAGACGCCGACGCACATGAATTACAAGTACAATCAATCCATTAGATTCCACCGCACGCCGTGCAATGCGGCTTCGCATAACATCAAGGTACGTTCCTGTTCCTACACCCGTCACATTTCTTTACCCATGTAGGCCTGAAGGCCTAATATTGTAGACTTTATCGCTATCGCCTTTCGTGCTGAGAGTGGCCTAAAAGAGCCTCAAGGCTTGGAACGTTGACAGCGACCATGGGAGGCAAAGACTTAAGCGCAGCGACAATGACCGTCTTGCCCACATCTATGGAGACATCTGTCGTACCGAAAGTGGCAGAGATATGAACTGGAAGGTGGATCATGACAGTGAACTGAGCAAAACATATCGAGCTGAGGATCTTCTCAAAGAGAAGAACTTGCCGCATCGTCAAGGGTCTAGTTCGTACTTATTAACATTGAAATCAACATTGAATTACATGTAGCCTATCTTTAGAGGTACTTCAAGCTCACAGACTGGTAGCGAAAACGGCAAAATGAAGACCAATTGCGACGTAAACGAGGCAGCTAGCCAAAGGGATCGAACAATACACAAAACTGAGTGGGTGGGTGACAGTTTAAACCAAACAGTTTACGCACCTGCTGATTGGAGAGCAAGTGGTAATTTATTATGTCACTCTTATTTTGAGTCTCATGTACTTATTTTTCGACCTGCGAGCTAACTCAGTGTGTCCCATAAGTGACAATTTCCCATGTAAAGGTGAAGCAAGCGAAGCTCCATTCTACATTGATTGTTGGGTCCAGGGGCTGAAAGAGCCAGAGGCCAGTGGAACATCCTGGGATAGCATCGCAACTCTCGGGGAATAAAAAGCCCAGCATGTCACGTAGGTGATGGAATATGCCAGTTCATACTTGGATAGTACTACTCGGTGAAGAAAAGAAAAACCATCATGGTAAGGGCATGGTAAGGGCATGGAGACGGCAATTACCAGTGGTTGCTAGTTGAAAAAAGGCGTACATGTAGTTGCATGTATTCAGGCCAACAGCCTTATTAACTGCCATACACGTGCAATTAATTACCTGAGTGTCTACTCCCCATATCAAAGCATTCCACTACTGCTAGGGGTGTTACAGATGTGTGAGATGTGTACAAGGTCCATAGATTGCGACGTGACGTAGGGGTCTCTTGGTTAATCATAGATACGTCAGCATGTTTGTGCAGGCGTTATTATTGGGAGAGAACAGGTAATGCAACGCGGAATAAGAGGGAAAAGCAATCGAATTTTACCCCGCCCCCACCTCGCCCAAATAGGAGCGAGGGGTATACACATGAGAAGAAAGATCTCATGTTCCGATGAAAATGTCTCAATTTCTCATGATGATGATGATGATAATGACGATAATGATGAAGATATGAAAATGATATCTGCTATTTCTAGTGATGTTGTCTTTTTCTTCTCCTTTTCTAAAAGGTTCGTACCTCAAAATGTTCCTGCTAAACTGTCACCGTCGCCGCTCTACAAGATTGTATGCCTCAGGTACGGTTACTCGTAGTGATGATAATGGCTCATTATAACATGATGTCGAAAAATAATTGGCGCTTTTGCAATGAAAGTTTACGTAGCAGATGATGTCTTTTTTTTGTCGGCCCACATAACGTAGCACAAATGGCAGGAAAGACTAATAGTACCCCCGCCCTTTCCGTCTTGCTTTCTTGGCCGAAGCTCGGATATAGGTCGTACGACTTTCCTACCTCAGCGTCCTTCTCCCAATTTACAAAACTTCCATTAAACACAATAATCCACCCCCTCTACATCGACGAGCGTTTGCATAAAGGTACGTGGAATGATGATGAGCTCTTGTTTGATATCCGCCCGCCTACCTTCGCTGCATCGTCTTGTTACCCAACAATGACGTGAGGGATGGACAGCTCTGGCCTATGGCCTATGGCCAGCCAGAGAAAGTTAGGATGGATCTGCTTCGGCCCCTTCTCCATGTTTCCGGAACCATCGGGACTCATCAAGAGATGCGAATATTTCTTCTTCTACCAAAGACTACATGTACTGTTACTGACATCACGTCGTGGCCCTCCAGGAACTCCGCGAAGCTACCCCTCGGTCGATACCCCTCACCCAACAAAAACAACAAACGGCAAAAATAACGAAAATGGCTCCCGCAAACACGTTGCCCGCTTGGTCGGAGCTGCAGACCAACCGTGATGCCATCAGCAAGAATTTCACTCTCAAGGAGGCCTTTGCGTCAGACCCTGAGCGCTTCAACCGCTTCAGCCGCACCTTCGCCCCCGGAAGCGACGCGTCGGCCGACGTGCTCTTTGACTTCAGCAAGAACTTCCTGACCGAGGAGACGCTTGACCTGCTTGTCAAGCTCGCCGAGCAGGCTGGCGTGGAGCGCAAGCGCGACGCCATGTTCCGTGGCGACAAGATCAACTTTACCGAGAACCGTGCCGTCTTCCACCCTGCCCTACGCAACGTCGGCGGGTGGGACATGAAGGTGGATGGCGAGGACGTCATGAATGGCCCTGGAGGCGTCAACGAGGTTCTCAACCACATGAAGGAGTTCTCGGAGCAGGTCCGCAGCGGCGAGTACAAGGGATACACGGGCAAGAAGCTCACCAACATTGTCAACGTTGGCATTGGTGGTTCTGACCTGTAGGTCCAGTCCTTTTCTCCAACACATCTCTGCCCTCTTCAATATCCGTGGAATAAAACAACCAAGATGGGATGTATATGAAAAAGCTGACATGGATCCATCAACAGCGGCCCCGTCATGGTCACCGAGGCCCTCAAGTACTACGGTGCCAAGGACATGACCCTCCACTTTGTCTCCAACATTGACGGCACCCACATGGCCGAGGCCCTCAACAACTCGGACCCCGAGACGACCCTGTTCCTCGTCGCCTCCAAGACCTTTACCACTGCCGAGACGACAACGAACGCCACCACGGCCAAGAAGTGGTTCCTCGAGAAGACTGGTGACAAGGGTGACGTGTCCAAGCACTTTGTCGCCCTGTCGACCAACGAGTCAGAGGTCACCAAGTTTGGTATCAACAGCAAGAACATGTTTGGCTTTGAGAGCTGGGTCGGCGGGCGTTACTCGGTCTGGAGCGCCATCGGCCTCAGCGTTGCCCTCTACATTGGCTTCGACAACTTCCACAAGTTCCTCGCCGGTGCCCACGCCATGGACAAGCACTTCCGCGAGGCCCCCCTGCGCGAGAACATCCCCGTCCTCGGTGGTCTTCTGAGTGTCTGGTACTCGGACTTTTTCCATGCCCAGACCCACCTGGTTGCTCCGTATGTTATACAATCTGATAAAATCCTGACATGATACAAGCGTGCTAATACAATACCTCACACAAACAGCTTCGACCAGTACCTCCACCGCTTCCCTGCTTACCTGCAGCAGCTTTCCATGGAGTCCAATGGCAAGTCGATCACATCAGATGGCTCCGCGGCCAAGTACACTACCGGTACGTCCTATCCATGTATACATCTACGCTCTCAGCTGCTGACAATGATATAATGCAATCCAAAGGCCCCATCCTGTTTGGCGAGCCTTGCACCAACGCCCAGCACTCCTTCTTCCAGCTTGTTCACCAGGGCACGAAGCTGATCCCGGCTGATTTCATCCTGGCTGCCAAGTCGCACAACCCCATCTCGGACAATGTGCACCAGAAGATGCTGGCTTCCAACTACTTTGCCCAGGCCGAGGCTCTCATGGTCGGCAAGACCGATGAACAGGTGAAGGCCGAGGGTGCCCCCGATGACCTGGTTCCCCACAAGCGCTTCCTTGGAAACCGCCCTACCACATCGATCCTCGTGGGCGACTCTATTGGCCCTGGTGAGCTGGGCGCCCTTATCGTCTACTACGAGCACCTCACCTTCACTGAAGGCGCCGTCTGGGACATCAACAGCTTCGACCAGTGGGGTGTTGAGCTGGGCAAGGTGCTAGCTAAGAAGATCCTTACGGAGCTTGACCAGCCTGGAAACGGCGAGGGCCACGATGGATCTACCGGTGGTTTGATGGACGCTTTTAAGAAGTACGCTAAGATCTAAAATGAAAATAAGAAGATAAGATAGTAAGATTCTAAAAGGAAATAAACGACGAGTTATATTAAGTTTAAGCTTAGCATCTTAACGAGCCTAAAAATAGAAAACACCCTTATCCCTTTAATTGCGGTAAGGCACCACCTAGGTCACGAGACCTACACTATTCCACTTTTACCTAGAGAACCTCCTTAGTACTTAACGTAGCTTTTTATTAGTAAATTTATTTTACGGTTCTACCGATAGAGGTTACGTGGTGTGAAGGGCTAACCTTATAGAACATTATTAGTAGCCTTAAAAGAGTTTATTATTCGATAAAGAAGAAAGGAGGAAAAGGAAAGGAAAAAGGAAGTAAGGTAAAGCCTCCTAGCTATATATATAATAAGTTACTATAGATACGCGGAGGCTTTATTAGTATTATAGTATAGCTATATTAAGTTTTAAAAGCCGGGTTATTAAGGAGAAGTAACCTAATAATAATAATACCCTGACTACCTAGATCGGGTATTTTAACCCTCGATTTAGGAAAACCACTATATAAACTAGCGCCTTACTTATCCCTATAAGGGGGTTAAAAGAATCTTAAATAAAACCGCAATAGAGTACTTTAAAATAAAAAAGGAAAAAAGGATAATATTAATTAATATAAATAAAATAAAGTTATTATATATATAAGTTATATATCTATATATATATAGGTTAAAGAGGTATAAAAGATTACTATAGTAAAATTAACTATTAATAATATACCTAGTAGTATAGTAAGGCTCGAGGGGTATATATATTTTTAAACTATATACTATAATCTTAACGTTTAGGTACCTATATACGCTATAAAATAAAGTATTATAGGTTACTTAAGGTAATATATAATATATAGAAAGACCGTAGATATTAATATATTAAAGTAGCTAGTATTATAAACGTAGGTTTTAATATATATTAAAGGTAAATCTACTAAAATATCGATATAATATAATAAATATATATAGTAAGTATATAAATCTCTAGGAATCATCGGGTTGGGGTTTGGACCGAATGGGTAGAATTGAGGGTTAAACGATAGGGGTATAGTCCGGTACTAGTAGAAACGCTCTATTAGGCGTAATAGTATCTACCCTAGACTAATAAATAAATAGAAAATACTAGAAAATAGAGCGTATTCTCTTTTATTATATACTTAAATTCTAGATTTCGTACTCTTTCTTTAATAGAGTTATTTATAGTTAAAGAGTAATAGTATATATATTTAAGATCTTAATAGGCAGACGGTATCCTTATTAAATCGGTACGTACCTAACGGACTCTACCCCTATAAGTTTATTAAAATTCTCTCCTACGGATTTATCTCTAGGATATATAAAAAATAAAGTTAATAGAGATATCTAGTATACTATTATTAGTATATATATAAATTTTTAGTAAATTTCTAGTCCTATATTAATTATAGTACGCTATATTCTTATTTTTTACTTATATTCTCTAACCTTTATTAGAGAATATAGCTACTTATAGCGCTATCCTTCTATAATTATAGCTTATAGGTATATAGGTATATCTCTAGGAATCATCGGGTTCGGGTTTAGACCTGATGGGTAGAATTGAGGGTTGAACGACAGGGGTATAGTCCGGTACTAGTAGAAGCG
>FYEV01001555.1:231634-270369 GCA_900188565.1 Geosmithia flava | reverse complement strand
TGCTTCCTTGACTGCTTCCTTGACTGCTTCCTTGACTGCTTCCTTGACTGCTTCCTTGACTGCTTCCTTGACTGCTTCCTTGACTGCTTCCTTGACTGACCTAACTGACCTGACTGACCTGACTGACCTAACTGACCTGACTGACCTGACTGACCTAACTGACCTGACTGACCTGACTGACCTGACTGAATTGACTGAATTGACTGAATTGACTGCTTCCTTAACTGCTTCCTTGACTGACCTTTTGACTAACCCGACGACTGACCTAACGACTAACTAGATTGACTGGATTGACTAGATTGACTAGATTGACGGTCCTTTTGGCTGCTTCTTTAGTATTTTATTGTAGGATTATAGGAAACGGCCCGGAACTACTATTATCCGGGTGCTAAAATCCTAGAATTCTGGAATTCTAGAATCCAATTTTCCTATTTTCAACACTTTTGACCTTTGACGCTAATGTGCCACCGTACTGGAGAGAAACTCACGCCACTAGAGAAAGAGAGAACAATCTTATCGGACGGCTACCGAGCCGACATAATGGTCTCACGACGTAATACAGCCTACAGGGCGATAATGCTTAGAATCAGCACCTAGTAGCAGTGGCCTTAGTATTGTCCTAATAGTGATGAATGCGAACCTCTCACCTCTCTATCAGCACATCAATCATCACCATTAGTAGTGTGATAGTATTATCGTCCGTTTCCCCAGTCCATGACCCAACTTTTACTTTCGCAGCCATGTCATTGATCCATATCCTAGGGACTATCCATACTAGCAGCTTGAGCTACTAGGCTCTAGCAGTCCAACTACCCAGGCAAGCAACCTACTCTGATATCCACTGTGCTGCGTTGCTCCATACGGATACGGAGAACGGAGTACGGAGTGTGGTCCCGTTCCTATCCGGTCATGTGTCTGGGTCCATTCGACTGACTCCATTACCTGTACGATAGTACTCGTAGGCTGTACGAGTGTACTATCTGCAGACTCTTGCTCCGTAGAGCTGCACGTCCTGGTGATCTGTGCCTGTACCACTTTTTGTACTTCGGTACTCGGTCATGTACCGCCTATAAGCGTATTATGTAATCTTTTGCTATGACCGCATCATTCCGAACAGGTTTTTCCACTTCCGCTTCCCATTTGGCCCAATCTCGGTAGGTACGTACCACTCTCTCTCTGTCTTGCGGCTCTCGTCTGCGACGACAATCCAAATCTCGAATCTACCAACACCATACCCGAAAAGAAGAAAATTCACAACCTCAACCACCTCCCCACCACCACCAACTCCTTTTTCTAAATCACCCAACATGTTCGGAGGATGTACGTTTTTACTGCTCTTTTGCGCTCTACTTCTGCCCAGGAGCTTGCCCCCTGTGTGAGAAACTCTTGAAGCTAACGGTGGGAAAATCTTGACAGTCGCGCCCCCCCAGCAGTCTCCTGAGGAGATTCGCGCCCTCGAGGCCGAGGCTACCTTTACCGTCCAGCAGGTCGCTGCCACAGCCTTCATGCTGTACCTCTGTGAGTTTTTTCATACCACTGCTCCCCCCCTTTTTTTGCGCAAGCTTAGAAGGAATCCCCCCTAGCTAACCACTTCACCCCCTTTAGCTCCCTTTGCCATCGACCTGGTCAGCAAAATCTTCTAAAGTGCTCCCTTATCGACTCGAATAACGGACGAAACAACCTCGAAAAAAAGAAGGATGAAAACAAAACAAAAAACAAATGTACTTTCTTAATACTGTAACACGAAACAATGATCACATCTCCGGAGCTCCAGGAGCTCCGTGTATATTAGAACATTACTGCCGGAAGCAATCCAGCTAGCAACATGAATTGGAGAGACATACGGTTGTCTAATCAAAACAAAGGAAAACAAAGGCTACCAGTCGAATGTGTGATATGGATGATATGCGATTTGACCGGGTGAAATGTGTGTCGAATGTCTATATTTGTCTTTTAAAAAAACACGTCTGCCATATATGCTCGACAGACCCTTTTCCCCTAAATGATACCCATACAGCCGGGGGAAATAAGAGCATACGAAAAGGAAAAAATAACAGATAGAAAAAAAGGAATTACCCCCCAGTATAGTTCACATCCAAATACATACTCCTGATAAACCCCCCCTCCTCGTTGCTCATCACCTCTGAGCGGCCCTGGCCTTTTCCCACTGCGAATAGTCGTCTCCGATGAGCTCGACCTCCTTTTTGAGGTGGAGCAGCTGCTTCTGATAGTCTTCGAGGACCTGGTGATGAATCCACGTTAGTATACTGTTTCGTTTCCCAGAGGATGAAGGACAAAGCAACAGATGATGTGAAAAGGGGAGGAGCAAAATAGATAACGAGATGGAAAAGGGAAGCTCACCTTCTTAGCCTTGGCCTCCGTATCAGGATCCAGACCCTCCGAGTCCTGACCGGCAGGCTTATCCTTCTCCCTGTTGAGGCGGTCCGCGTACTCCCTGAGGACGATGAGGCGGCTCCAGAGCTCCTCCTCCCTGGCGCCGACGGCGGGGTCCTGTGCCTCCCTCTCGAGGCCGAGCAGCCTGCCGGAGAGGTCGTCCTCGTCGCCGGAGAGGGCGTACCCCCTGTTGCGGAGGACCTGGACGCGTGCGGCGAGGGAGAGGCAGCGCTCCGACAGGGCGGTGGCGCGCCTCCGGGCGGCGAGGGCGCGGACCTCGGTCTCGAGCTCGTGTCGCTGCAGGATGGCGTCGAGGCTCCCGTTGACCTGGTGCAGGCGCGTGTTGAACTCGGAGATGGCGCGCATCTGCGTCTTGAGGCGGTCGGCCAGCGACTCGTACCCGGAGCAGAGGACGGGCATGAAGCCCGGGGCCGGCTTGTTCTGCAGGGCCTCCTCCCACTCGCGGGGGTCCTCGTGGGCCGAGGGCTTGTAGAAGGGAATGTGCGACTCGTCCACCTTGTTGTAGAAGTAGTGCTTGAAGACGCAGTTGGGGTTGGCGGGGTCCCACTTCTCCGTCACCAGCTTGACCTGGTCCAGGATAGGTTTTTGGTCTTTTTTTATTCGGTCCAATGGTTAGCAGTTGGCAGGGGAGTTAGAAGACAGAAGAAGAAAACATACGAGGTGTCTCCTTTCCAGGTGACCATAGAGAGCTGGAGAGTTGAGCTTGAGACTGAGAGAGAGCGGGCATCTGCTGTGTAGGCTGAGTCTGTGTCATGGTCGATGCACCCATCTGCTGCTGTGGTTGCTGCTGCTGCTGCTGCTGTTGAGGCTGCTGAGTCGATTGTCCGAATAGACCAGAACCTCCACCTGCTCCCTGCTGCTGTTGGGGCTGAGAGGATGCCTGTGGCGCTCCAAACAGACTGCCTCCCAAGGGCTTTGGCTGCCCAAAGAGGGACATTGTGTTGTTGTTTTTGTTGTTTTGTTTGGCGAGAAATGAAGAAGAAAAAAGAGGTGTCGCTAGCTAGCTAGTAGCCTCGAACGGCCTCGTTGGGTAGTAGTGTTGTCGGTCGGTTCCAAGTCGGGATCGAATGAGAGAGGTAGTAGGTGGTCGAAATTCGGGTTGAACAAAAGGCGAAGTGAAGAGTTCGGATGTGAGGTGAGGATCTCGATGATCAATTCGTCGTCGCGAGATGCTTGGTCGTTGGGATTGTTTTTGCTGGTGTTGAGATGGGTTTCGCCAATAGCAGCAGGAAAAAAAAAAGGATGGAGCTGTGGAAGCGCGAAAACAAGCAATCCGAGAATGGCGCCCAAAAAGCTAGTCCACCGCCTTGCGACGCGTAGTTTGTACTGGTTTGGTAGACTTGTGTGCATTCGGGGTGTAGAGGTACTTTGGGGATACTTGTGTTGGAGATGTCTGTTCACCCTATACCTGGTATTTCGGAGTGATTTGGGCGAACAGGTTATGAATTTTATTGATTGAAGAGGAGTTTTGATATTATGTGGTGTGTAATTTGTCATATGTGTGTGTGCCTTATAATGCGATTTAGTTTTAGGTGCTGAATGAAAAGACGGCGCTTTATATTCACTCTACTCCGTCAGTGGTTCTCCAGATGTGGGCAATATCGATATACTGTCTGTGCTGAATTTTGGTGGAAAAGGGCAGTGATAAAGTGCTGGTGGTGGCTTTGTCATTCTCCTGTATTATGTAGCAACGTAATTAGGTAATACTTGTAATCATCTTGGAAGATACAGATACTCTATATACCATTTCTAATAGCATAAATAGAAAGAGTAGAGGAAAGAAAAAAAAGAGAAGAAGAAAAAAGGAAAAACTACATGAATAAACCCCAAGTTACGACTCAGGTGTAAACACCCATCCTCCTACTCCATAAACCCACCCGGACCACCCCCAGACTTCAAGTGGAGGGAGAAAGTGGTCTGCCTTGGGGCCCTTGGGGGGGAAAGCGACACTACGCCCACCAACTGACCAATCACGATCCACCAATTCCAACATGACCCCAGGTGCCTCACCTCGATCCCCAGACTTGACTCCTCCTCGTTAGCCGAGAGAGTCCGCAATTCAAACAACCTTGAACGAGCGCAGCACACATTGACCATTTAAACGACCAAAAATACATCACCACAACCCTCTCTTTGTCCACCAGAAGACAAAAGGAAAAAAGAGCATCATGGCAGCACGAAGGCCCCAGTATGTTGCACTTTCCCAAGTCCCTCTCCTCTCTTGGCCGGTTTGCGCGATACATAACATCATAACCACGCCATTGTTATTTCATGTCCGCAATCAACCGAGCTGCAAAGCGGGAGAAGAAAGGAGCTCGAAAAAGAGAGAGAGAGAGAAAAAAAAAAAAAAAAAAAAAAAGAACAATTAGACTGACCCGACTTCTTCCATCATAGCTTCAACCAGTCGACCCTCATCGACACGACTCCTCTTCCCGAAAATGTCCCCTCGGTCAAGGAAGTAGGCGCCAGCTCGGCTCCCCTCCTCTCGGCGTCGTACTTCATCGGCGCCCGCTGCCGCGACTACAACGACGACTACATGCAGTGCAAGACGGAGAACCCTGGTCGCGGAGAGATTGACTGCCTCAAGGAGGGTCGTCGTGTGACTCGCTGCGCGTCGAGCGTGTATGTTTGATGATCCTTTCAGCGCTGGCCTTCTCTTTGAAAACGGAATAGAAAGAAGAAACGAAGAAGAGCTGACAAGGAGAACTGTAATATAGGATCCAAGACCTCAACGCCCAGTGCCTCGAGCAGTTCACCCACCACTGGAAGTGTCTGGATAACCACAACCACCAGCTCTGGCAGTGCCGTCCATTCGAGTGGAAGCTCAACAAGTGCGCCTTTGACAATCTGGTATGTTTTACGGAGATAGGAGATTGGATGCCACATGGAGAAGGGAAAAGAGTCAAGGCGAAAAGAAAAAAGCTAACGTCTGTTTAGAAACTCGAGAAAACTGTCCCCGACCAACCCGCCAACGTCACCCCCGTCCAGCTTCGACCTCAGCAAATCATGGCGGACCGCAAGTTCCGCGACATCGAGGGCAAGCCATTCGTCCCTGGTCAGGAAGAGGCCAAGCAATAAAGGCGGATACAAGCAGCCTGCATATGTTTGATGCAAGTTGCGTGCGGGGGGGGTTTTTAGAGAAGGAAAGGGAGGGTGCTTTAGCTGTGACGTATATTGAGATGCTGTTGAGCATCCCGATCTCTTTTGTGTATCTTGAGTGTGCGAGTGTTTTTTTACGATGCGTGTTACAGTCGAATAGACGGAATCTTATCAAAAGGAATTCATTCATCATATGTCTTCTGTGGTTGCTGACGTGGACTATGCAAAGTATCGGGAAGTGCTCGAGGGATGAGGAGAGAGGGTGTGGTGAAGTGGCATATGAACCAGATGAACTTCTGATCCGAAAAACTTGTTCGATCCGCATCGATGCTGCCTTTCAATGGAGATGCAATAAACCTGTTATCCATGAGAAAGAGTTCTTCCCCGGAATTACAATCCCGAATTTTTTGGAAGCAGATGATGGGACTGATGTTGCGTTGTCGTGTCACCATCATGACGACATGCTGTCACGCCGTGTTTGGAGGATTTGTCTTGCCATCCCATATGATGTCTACACACAATCTCGGGACTTGAACAGTAGAAATAAAAGAGAAAAGAGATGAGCCTGTGATTTGACCCCTTCACGTGGAAAATAGCTTGTGACGAAAAGCCATGTGTCTCGATGAGAAGAATACACGTAGCCCCCACACCCTCAACACCATGACAACATACCTTTCATATCTCATGTGGGATTATCGTTGCCATGGTTTTGTTGCTCTTTATTTCTTATTTTTCTTCTTCTCATAATATTGTCTCTCTCTTTAAATCCCATTGACATGTGGCAAATACAGATATTGACGCTAGATGATTGTTCATAATATCCCGGACATGCCAATTGCTTAGCTAGAGGGTCTGGGAGGGTATAGGTGCAGTCTAGACTCGGGAGGAGTGGGCCAGAACAACGGGAGCGCCAACATGTGAGTATGTAGTGTAATTGGTGGTACGGGAGTGCTATGTAATGAGATGGAAGAAAAAATGATTGAGGGTATGGAGTTTTAATTTACCTTGTTGTTGTTGTTGTTGTTGTGTAGGCTTGGCAGGTAGGTGAGGTCTGTCGATGCGCTAGATACAACATGGTCAGCTTCGAAGGGTGAGGACAGCTGCCATTGATGTCTGGTCAGTGCTAGTCGATTTCAGGTCTGCCAAGTTCTCGTAAGTAGCTTCTCTAGAGAGATGTGCAAAAGGCTCGACAGACAGTATTGGGCAAAGTCTTCTTTCCTTTCTCACAAGCGTGCACTGAAAGAGTGTAAGTCGGGATGGTGATAGCAGTGGACATGCACGTACGCAGACCACAGGTACATACATGTTTTCCGGAAAACATCATCCGTTATAGATCATTGTCTCGAGAACCGTGGTATGGAAATAAAGGGGTTAAGGGAAAAACCATCTCCTTTGCCTTTATGGTGTGTGTGTGGGTGTGCCGGCAGCCGACCCGGAGGAGACGGCAAGTTGACCGACGAGCTGTACAACGACGTATTCCCTGGATATAACAACGATGGCTATGCGACCCTAGTTCTCGCAGATGCATTACATACTATGTAGTCCATGGTTGAGAAGCGTCATGTAGTGACGCATGCGAGTATACCTGCAAGTAGTGTGACTCGCGATATCCAATCTATTGCCACGACCGAGCAGGATGAACTTGTCCTTGAAAATTCTACTTCGTGTTCTAGCTTTGAACGCTTTTTTATTTCTCCCGTCTCTCTCGAGATATACCAAGGTAGTTGTATACCTGCTGTTTCACACATGCAACTGAGCTTGTGGATTGATTTCATCCTGCATTTACGACGTAATGAGGCCGCGTATCACCAACTTGTTTTTCATAGCTTTTGGTGTCAATAAGTCTTAATTCCACTGATTACTAGTGTTGGTAAGTTTCGGGTAGAGTCTACGAGTACCTCTAGACAGAGAGAGAGGAAAAGAGTGTGAGAAAACAAGCATTGAAACTCGAGATTAATATCATCTCACATGTTGAGAAATATATGTTATATTGCTCCGTACACACGAGCCACACATGCAATCGATATCATCACTCACACCTGGAAGTAGCCGAAGTCCTTGTATGCGTGTGCGTGGTTGATATGAGGGGGGGTGAGAGCACATGCATGCATGAAGCGTTTCATCCATCGGGCTTTTGCTTCCTCCCCCCTTGATAATATCAAACCGCGTGGCGGCGGGGATTATATCTTGTTTTCACCAAGATCCAAAGTCTAATACTCGTAAAAGTAGCTATGTCGGTCTATTCCGTGGAAGTCATCGGGGGTATTCTTACAAAGGTAGGTATGTGTCTGTGATCATCCGCAGACAAAGCAATACGCGAGTAATACGGGTTGATACATACTCGTTACATGAGCAAGCGAGTGGAGGACATGATGGTTACACCTTGTCTGACCTGGATTGAAGGAGCGAATATTGCACCCGATAGATGGGGGAAGGGGGTCGCATCAGGCGGTCACTGTTGGATGGCGGTTGGTTGAACGAGGTCTGACCGTTCCTTTTTTTTTCTCTCCTCAAAGAAGCGATGGTT
The DNA here is from genome assembly GCA_900188565.1 of Geosmithia flava. Classification (NCBI taxonomy): domain Eukaryota; kingdom Fungi; phylum Ascomycota; class Sordariomycetes; order Hypocreales; family Bionectriaceae; genus Geosmithia; species Geosmithia flava. The sequence continues at coordinate 262,328 of FYEV01001555.1, read as the reverse complement.
TCAAATAGTTTGTACTTTTCTTGGTCCCTGGATCGAGTTTTCAATGTTATACTACTACTACTACTAGTAGTATAATACGACGTATACTCGTAAATTAGTGCAAGCACAACTGATAGTGTCCACTCACATGGTTGGTTGGGATGTTTCCATGTTACGGGCCTACTATGGTGGCCTGGTTATAAGCGCCTTGGTGGAATGAGGTCAGGGCCAGGTCAGGGCCAGGTCTGGAAGACATTACGAGTATTAAGGGTTGAGCACATGTATCCATGTACATGTATTTTGTGATGTAACATGTTGTGCATTTCTCTCTCTCCACATCCCGATGGTCCGTACGAGTACTCGTAGTAGTTGAGGTGGTTGTGCGTTATAGGTAGATGGAAAAGTTGGCAAGGAACAAGGAACATTGAAATATACAGTATGCATGTCTTGGGGATATCCTGTAAGATCAAACGGTTCCCCCGTTGCGAATACAAGAGGGTTGGTTGGATGGAATGTTGGCACGGAGGATAGACCGGTTCTCTCGGGTATGACAGGGCTGTTTGGTTTAGTTGCAGCACAGAGTACTATTTGCTTGGAATGTGAGTGCGGGAGGGGATAACAGGATATGAGAATGGCTCGGGGGGATGATCAATTCTGTGTGGTGGTTGGACTCTGGAACCATCTGTATGTCAGTGGTCACAGATTGTTGGATGTCACAGACAGTGTATACATGTAGTTATAGTTGAACATGTCGAAACAGGCGGCGTATTGGATAGTGTCGAGTACGGAGTACAGGTGGAGGAGTGGATGAGCTGTGGAGGAGCTGAGGGAGCAGTAGCTAAGGATGAGGCTACTCTTGTTCTTTGTTCCAAGGGCATGGTCAGTGAGGATGCACTAATACTCGGTATACTCGTACAATTGTCAATGAGGATGGTCACTGAATACTAGCCCTAGAAAAAGGCTTGTTCCTGGATTGTACGGGGTAATAGTACAACGTTGTGATACGACGTATTCATTGTCATATCCATACCACGCGATGGGCTACGGGTTAGTACCAGCTATTAGCTGCCATTGCTACCTGTACTCCGTACTCCGTACTGCTACTAGTTCAACAGACAATACCAGACTACACATACTACTCAGTAATACCAAGACTACCAGACACAATGACGACGGCGCGAAATGGCACGTTTCAAGACCTCTAGTCGCCCCCTCCCCAAGGCCAGCAGCCATTGAAAAGCCAAGGCCAGCCAAGCCAAGTCTAGCCCAGGGCTGTCCAGGCCCCAAGCCCCCAAGGACAGGTACATGCCCCCCCTAAAAGTTGGCGGGAGCTTGTTTGATGGAGACGTACAGGTACAGGTACGCTCCGGTTGGCTACGGGTGAGTCTAGGGCTTCAGGGGGGGAAAGGTCAGGACTCGGTGACCCAGGGGGTCGTTGTGTAGGTACCTACATGGAGGAAGGAGTGCAGGTAGGATGGAGGAGGAATAATGAGATTACGAGTATTAGTTCAATTCTACGGGTAGCAAGGACATGGACTAGGGTATGGCAGGAAGAAGTCGAGGCAGTAACCAAGGCAGACCCCTGGATTATGTTTTGCGGCATAAATTACATGTACCGCGTTAATAGTAGGGACACACGGAGGAATACGCCCAAGTTGGAAGACATGGAGTTGGGGGCGGGGGAGAGAGGGAGAGAAAGAGAGAAGAATAAGAGAGGGAAGGGGAGAGGAAGAGGGAAAGAGGGAGAGAGTTAAAAAGAAGGAAATGAATTTAATTACAATAAACAGCCGACATTGTTCATAATGGTCGCCCAAGTGCCGGAGTGCCGTGCTGGTGTTGAAGATCTGCGGGCCTCTGACGATCAGAATCTGGATGCAGTCGCAGGTAATACAGCAGAACATGAGCAGAAGATTCAAAAAGAAGAGAGAATTGATCTTGGTGAAAGAAACAAGAGAAAGAGAAAGAGAAAGAGAAGATGAAGAAACAGAGGACAGACGGAATGAATGAATGGTGTATACTGAATGGTATTGGTGTATTCCGTAGTCTATGCGTAGCGCTTGGAGAAAAATACACCGCGCCAGATCTGTAACAGAGGCGTAGAGGGGGCTTGTTTGAGGATGATGGGGCAACCAAGGAAGCCGTTGGTGCTTGGTGCTTGGTGCTTGGTCCATGTTACTACCAGTACTACTACCAGTACGAGTACTCGTCCGGGTGTGCAGCAAGTATGAAAAAAAAAAAAAAAACATATTTGTGTAGCGTTTTACAAGTTTGAAGCGCTACGGGACATGTTTTTGTTTTGTTTTTAGTTTCTTTTAGCGATTCAGTAATCATCTAAAAGTACGGAGCATAGTACTATGTAATATCTAGTAGTACGGAATAATACACCCAGGTGATGATGCTCAAGTGCGGTCGGGTCGCACACAAAAGGCACCTCCCCTATTCGTACGGCACATAGCGGGCAATGCACATCACCAGGGCGGGCAGAGCCCATCGTCATTCTGATCCAGAGCCATCATGGGTTACCTCCAAGCCCCCCCCAGAACAGGGGATACTAGTACTCGTACAGAGAGAGAGAGAGAGGGAAAAAGAGAAGAAACACGACGTAATCCTACAACCATGTAATACCATCCGGAGATCATCTGTACCTGCGTTTGGCGCCGTCCTCTCACGAGTCACAACCACTTGCGACCCCTCCCATTACGGGTCATACCCCTGTCTTGTACTCCACTCTTCCTCTTGTCGGCCCCTTGTCCCCTTGTCCCCTTGTCCCCCCCTCCCCGCTCAAAACAGTCCCCACCCTTTGACCTCGCACATCAACCATGATCCCTCCTTCATTTACTTGAGCAGATACTTGCAGAACAAGACCAGCTATCCACCATGGTCTGGTCTGCCTTGGCTTTTGGGCTGAGAGAGAGGCGAATGGAGAGGTAGGTACGTGCACACACACACACACGCATACTGGATCCTATGACCCCATCTTCAATATGTAACCACATTACCTCCCTCCCTTTTTCTCCCCGACCCTCCTCCATCGTTTCTCCTCTTCTCTGTACACGCTGCCATACGACTGAGCTTCAGTTCTCGTCAACAACTCTTTCTTTTTTCCTCTCGTCACTCCTTTGAAAAACAACGTGCTCTTTTGTTCTATAACATAAAAGACACACATCACATTCCTTTTTATAAAAACAACACGACTTTCCCTTCTTTTTAAAACACATCTACAACGGGCGTTTCTTCATCAAACGACGACGACTCTCCCGCTGGCGGTCAACCCACCACTCTTTTTTAACAAAGCAAACATTCTTTTCAAACAAGATATCTCTGTCTCAATCGTTCCTCGAAGGACTCGATATATACAAACATCACACACCTCAGCAGAGCTGGTAGGTTCAAGAAATAACGTACGAGTCCTACGTCCATACGGTACGTCTTGTCTATATGCCTTTGCTTCACACACACACACACACATACATCCTGCCCTCTGGTTTTCACCACCATACAACATATTCATCTACCACTCCGGAAGAGGGAAGAATGTCTCGGTTCTACGCCTTGGATTAGTGCCTTCTCGCTTCTAGGCCAAGAAACAAAATGACGTTGCATTGTCTTTTGGTTCCTGAAACGGCGCCGAATGTCTCACTCCACAAACTACATTCCACGAAACGGCACTATCCAAACGACACCAAAGGGCACCAAAAGATCCAAAGGAACGAGAGGAACGCCGTTGAGGACCCATATCGTTCTAGACATCAAGCCTTTTCATCAAATTCAACCAGCCTTGCCCAAGTGGGAAGGGCAGGCCATCGCCCTTTGGGCATAGCACCACCCTTGATTTCTTGTTTTCTTGATCAACATGGCTAACATGGTATATATATAACAACAACAGACGGTCCAGATTTCTCTTCTTTGAACCTCATCAACTCATTCACCTCTCACATCTTACCTCTATACTCTCATCTCTACCTTCCTCTCACCAAGAAAAAAAAAGATGAAGTCCTCCACCTTCCTCGCTGCCGCCGGCGCTGCCATCGCCATGGCTGGCCCCATTGAGAAGCGCGCCATGGAGACGGAATGGGTCTGGGAGGTTGTCACCGTCACCGTCACCGACGGACAGGAGGTGGCCGTTCCCACCACCGTGGCCGCCGCCGCCAACTTCCCCGAGAAGCCCATCATCACCACCCACGCCTCCGCCTCCGCCACGTCAGCTGCCTCGGAGGAGGAGTCGACGACATGCGTCGACGATGACGACGATGACGACGAGCCGACCACCGCTCCTGCTCCTCCTCCCGCCGCCGTCCCCACCACCAGCACCAGCGCCACGGCCTGGTCGTGGTCTTCCGCCTGGACATCCGAGGCCGAGCCCACCGTCATCACGACGTCCATCTCGCCCGAGACCACCTCGGCCTCGGCCACGACATCCACCTCTGCCGACGCCGTCCTCAACCCCGTCGTCCCCTCGTCCACGTCCGCCAGCGCCGCCCCCTCCAGCACGGCCAGCTCGTACACCAGCGCCATGCTGGACCAGCACAACGTCCACCGCGCCAACCACTCGTCCCCCGACCTGGAGTGGGACTCCGACCTCGCCTCGTGGGCCAAGAACACGGCCGAGACGTGCGTCTTCGCCCACGACATGGACCAGGGCACGGGCAACTACGGCCAGAACCTGGCCACGTACGGATCCAGCGCCAACATCGACTCCGACTCGGCCATGATCAAGTCGGCCCGCGGCGCCGTCACGGACCAGTGGTACAACGGGGAGATCAGCTCGTGGTCCTTCTACGGCCTCGCCGACCCGCCCTCCAGCTCCAGCCTCGAGTCGTGGGGTCACTTCACCCAGGTCGTCTGGAAGTCGTCCACCAAGGTCGGCTGCTACACGGCCAAGTGCGCTGCCGGCACCGTCCTGTCCTACCCGGCCTGGTACACTGTCTGCAACTACGATCCTGCTGGTAACTTTGGTGGTCAGTACGGAAAGAATGTCCTTGAGCCTCTTGGCGCTGCTGTCCTCTCCATCTAGACGGTCTCCGACCTAGACACTCTTCTTTTCCATTTTCAAGTCTTGATTCTTTAGGACTCTTTTGTTAGGGAGTTCTGATGACTTGCACCACTCACTCTACCTTTCACATGTTCCGCTGGTTAAAGTCTTCTTCTCTTGCCATTTATTCTCTTCTTTGTTATTTTTTTTTCGTCTTTTATTCTTCTTTTTTTCTTTGGGATCTTTTATTCTTTTCATGTTACTTTTCATTAGGATCTTGTTGCTCAAAGATCTATTTGGGGACGAATTTTGGATTGGTGTATACATATTTTTTTGTATGGCAAGAGTCGGAACATGTGGTTTTTGGATAAAAAGGGAGCAGCAGATGGGGATTAGGAAAAAATACATACAGTACAAATGGATATATGTAGCTTACACACTTTTTTATTTACGTCATTTCACATTGTGTTTGAGTATTTGCAATCTCTAAGAATGACCGGACATTTATTATTTCCGATGTGCTTACTCGTATTGCTTGGTCAGTACTTGGTCAGTATGCGGTGTACCGAGTGCTAGGCATGTGTATGCGCAGTGCTTGGTCAGTGTACGAGCAATCCATTTGGGGTATGTGTATCACTGTATTGTAGTGCTTGGTCAGTGTAACGGGTATGGAGATAACGTTGGCCGAATGCAGAGGCAAGATGCAAGATGTAAGATTCAGTTCAGGATGGAGGCTTTTCGAATACGGAGGGAGTAATTGATGTAATTCATGAGATGTAATTGGACTGTCAAGAGACATTCTAGTTGAGTGTTCACTCAACAGGTATAGACTTGTAATGATACTCCGGATAGCCAAGTAGTAATACTACGAATACGAGTGAGGAGTCTCGGACTCGGGATTTACAATGATGATGATGACGGGGAGGGCGGAGAGATTATTAAGAAATTTATATGTATAGCAAGCAGTACAACTATGTGTACGAGTATGAGTACAGACTAATAACAGACTAACAGCCTCAACCTCAACGGGTGTCCCTTTTCGGTACCGACGGAATCGGGAACGGCATATTCCACTCTCCGGGGCCGGAGTTAAGAGGTTTCCATGGATGTTCCAGAGCGGAGGAACAGAAGGTTGGCTTTCAGTACACCGGTGCTTATACATTCAGTACATTCAGTACTAAAGTAATGGCAGTAGGAGGGCGAGCGAAGCGAGAAGGACCCCCGGTAGGGCCGCCGGAGGCAAAGTCCAAGTTTTGAAGATGGTTTATTATTATTGTATTTATTGTGTGTTTTTGTGGTATTCAATTGTTAAGCAGGATTGAAGAGGAAAATCAGAGAGAGAGAGAGAGATTTCTGGATTCCGTAAGTCCCGAAGTCGGTAATGTAAGCCAAGTACTAACGGAGTATTACTAGGAAATTGGTAATGGCCTTGGGCTGTAGTACCTTGTAGTTTAGCGGGTTTAAGGGCGTGTGGTACATGCAACTAAGGCTTTTTTTTCTTTTTCTTTTGCCTCATCGGGTAATTCTGTTGGTGAGGTGAGGTCAGAGGTCTACAGACTGCGGTTGTGCGGTGTAATTGAACTGTAATGGTGCCAAGCAATGTCTATGATGATGACAGCAGCGGTAGCATTTGCAGACTACGGAGTGCGGAGTACGGAGTACAGATGAAGGAAAGGCGCGTTTGATGTAGTTGTAGATGCGATGGTAGGAGTTAAGAGCGCAAGTGAGTGCTACTCGGGGGTTGATGACCTCGGGTTCGGTAGACGCTTTCGCAGTTGCAAGTCCGAACACCGACAGTCTGTTCCCAGTGACACACCCCTGTTCAAGCCTTGGGGGTTTAAGCTACAGGTGCAGGATAAGCACTTGATTGACAAATCCGATGCTTTTATCAAATCATAGATGGAATTTTTGAAGATGATGTTTTTTGAATAAAAGACATGAGTTGTTAGAATACTGTATGATCGGATACTCCATTGTCTTGGGAATATACCAAGTGGAGCAGCTCCTAATACTCCGTAGTCTACAAGTTCTACACACGGATGTTTGCTAAAGTCCGCCGCCGCCACCCCGCAAAGAGAGCTGAGATGGATGATGATGCTTTTGTACAAAGACGGAGAAGCGCGGGGAAAAGAGAAAAGAAAGATACAACGAGGCAAAAAAAAAAAAAAAAGTGAATAATTTGTACAAGTAATAATGGTGTGTGCGGCGTGTGCGTGTGTGCATCCTAAAAAAGACCCTGTGGTGTGTGCTGTGGTGTGTTGCTCTCGTAGTGGTGTGTAATGTACCTCATAGTGGTGTGTCGGCCGCAGCGGGAAGTCGATTTCAAATCAGTCCACCACGCGGGAGTCTACCACAGCAGGGCCAGTCAGTACAGTTAGTACCTCTGCTGTTCTCCAGCTCCTACAGCAGATGATACAGTAGATACAGCGTGGAATAGCCTATGAAATGTTCTCAATACAGGTCAATGGTAATAACCTTGAACCTGCAGGTATACTCTGTCCCTACAACAGCCCGGATTTGAATGGACGGGACTCCCAAGTCGCAGTGCAGTGGCGTGGCGTATTACCACCGCCCCTCCTTTTTTCGCTTCTCCCATTAGCCATTAGCTCCCTTTACCCTCGTTCCTTCCCTCTCTCTCGCTCTTTCCCTTTCTTGCCTCTCCCGATATTATAATGTCATTTTCCCGCTTCTTTCCTTTTCCCTCCTCCTCCTCCTCCTCCTTCTCCTTCTCCTTCTTCTTTTCTTCCTCCTCTTCCTCTTGAAAATCTTGCTTTCCATTTTTAATCCTTGCAAACACACACACACACACACACACGCACACATATATACACCTGCATATCCTACCTATATACGACAACTACCACGCCCAACTACGCCGTTTATCGCATACAGAGTCGCTTACCGGAAATAGCAAGCTGAGAATACTCCGTAATACGGGTACACACCTTTTTACACACACCGTATTAGAAGTCCATTACTGCCAACTTATCCCACCACCACCACCACCACCCAAATATCCCACCTTGCTTCCTAATCGTACCGGAATACCGACAATACAAGGAGAAAGAAAGAAAGAAAGATAAGAAGGAATATAACCAAAGACATTACATACATTCACGACGACACTTATCCACATCAACTACACATCAACTACATACAACATACCTACCCGCAACCTCATCTACACATCCTCAACCCCAACCTCAACTACACCAAACCTCAGCACACCAACACATCAACACACTCGGACCCCTCGGCCCTCTTCCACGCTTGATGAATACCCATGCCTGGACGCTACGCTTCATCATCCATGACCAACGTCGTCACCAGCGAGCTGGACAAATGTCTTGGTAAACGTCACCCTTTGCACATGCTGCACCTCGGCCCGGAGCCTTCGACTCCGGAGCCATCCTCTTCCGAAAAGCACTCCGAGTCCAAGCCCTCGCCTTGCAAGAGGCCTTGCACCATGCTCGCTCGCGCTCGCGCTCAGGTTGCCTCAACTTTCTGTGACAAATCTGCAAACACTACCGCAGCCGCCGCTGCCGCTGCAGCCCCTCCCACGACGGCGACTACCACTACTGCCACTACGACGACCGCCCCGACCACGGACGCAATGTCGGCTTCCCTCCCGGCTGTCGCTCCCGTCGATACAAACACCACAGCCGACTCTCTACCCTTTGGCCTGTCTCGTCCGGCACCCACCACTGCTCCCACCGCTGACGACAACGTCTGCTCCGAGTCCGATGCTCCTTCCTGGGAGACCAACCTCGCCCCGGAATTTGAATTCCCGCACCGAAAGGGTCCTGCCAGTGACCATAGTGATATGCCAGGACAGTATGTTGAACCTCCTTTTCTTCCCCCCGTTTTTCGGTATCGGACTCCGCGCGCCGCAACAGCCATCATGTATATTGCGATATACGGCATATGCTCCGAAAACTCGCTGACATGCGCCGCTACCCACTTCTAGGTCCATCGATGAATCGTGCAGACGTGCTCTCGACCACTTCCCCTGCCCGTCCGTCGCGTTCCCAACCCCGACTCTAGAGTTTGACTTCCGCGTCGCCGTTACCCTCAAGCCTGAGCCGTCCCAGGTCCAGGGCCGTGCTCACAAGGAGATTACTGCCATTTCATCTGGCAACTGGTCCGGCTCATTTGGTCACGGCAAGGTCATGGTATGTCACTGTCTTATCATTTCTTTCATATTGAACGTTTCTGACCATATACAGGCTGGCGGCTACGATCTCGGCCAAGCACGTGGATTCCGACCTATTCGTATTGTTGAAGGCGCCTTTGTCATGCAAACGACTGATGAACCACCGGCAATGTGAGTTTTTATTTCTTTACTGTTATCACTTCTAAAAGAGTCGCCAGAACTGACATTTCCCCAACAGCCTCGAAATGCGCACCCGCGGCTCCCTCTCCGGACCCTGCGATATCCTCGACGCCCTTTTGAGCCCCCGCAACCCCAAGCAGATTGACCCCCGCAAGTACGGCTTCCGCATGTTCCTCACCATCAAGACGGCCGACAAGCGCTACGCCGAGATTGTCAATTGCGGTCTGTGGGTCGCCAGCGGTGTCTGGAAGGACGACGAGCTCATTATCGATGCCTATCGCGTTACTTGAGGGGCGAATTCATCTCTCCGGATCTCATCCCATCAACATCTTGCCATCGCATTTTCAATATCAATAGCGCGCATTGACGAGCTGTGCCGTTCCAGGCGCATCGTCGTTCCGATGACGCATTGATGGATTTGTTGTCGTCGCTTCCGATGGCGGTGGAGCAATGGTGCCATGGACCGTGGTGTAAGTGGCGTGACATTGCGTGCCCGCACCATTTTCGTCGTATCTCTTCGGCGTATTTTTTTCGTCTTTGTCTATTTTTTCTTTTCTTTTTCGTTTTCGTCTTTTCTTCCTCTATATCTTTTTATTCCCGGGGTGTGTTTTCTTCTTTTCTGCTGCTCCTTGCAAGCGTCATTCATTCCTTTTCTTCCCGATACCTTGTGGGTTCCTGGCTCTCGGAATTTTACTTGCTACTTTCGGATTTCATTTTCCGTATTCCGAAACCCATTTCCTTCTTTTTTATTCCCGATTCCTTCATTTCTTTGTTACTTTTTTTTTCTTCTTCTTTTTTTTCTCTTTTATTGTTTGTGCAGATATCATTCACGACTTTTACATATATATCTGCGAAATTGTCTATTTGGTTGTATGGAGTTGTTGTTTTTGGCATACCGACGGAGTTTTTTGTTTTGTTTTGTTTGTCTGGCGATTTGCCTGACGGGTTACATCTAGCATTGATACGGCGTATGACGGGGTTGTTTGATGAGGAATGAAAATGATTTGTTCAAGTCTTGAATTGCTGTGATGTTCAGTAAAGGTATCTGATGTTGCAGTTGTATATGATGCAGTAAAGGTATCTGATGTCGTAGTGGTGGTACATTGTCTTTATGTGATGGCCATAGGTCTTGTGGTGTAGTTTCTCTTTGTACAGTGTGTGAGATTCGTTCATCTCAGCCGGATAGACAGCTCGAGACAGCTCATCTTGCGCAACCTAGCATGATCTTCTGCCTCTTCGTCATCGTCGACATCATCGACAACGACATCGTCCACAGTAGCCACAGTCCTAGTCCGCACATGAACGACGACATCGCCCTGCATCTCAAACCAGCCAGCCAGCCTCAGCGTCTTTTCCACGGCCCTCCCCGTCCCCAGGACAGTAACAACGGTAGACCCAACCTGGTGTGCCAGATTCGTAGCCCCCTGGTCTTGACCTTGATCCTGTTGTTGTCCTTGCTGACCTGCCGCAGCAGTGTTGCTGTCGCGAATGTTGCGATCACGTGCCATCTTCCTCTGCAGACCGTCCACGCGAGATTGGACAGACGCCATCTTTGACGCGGGACCCGTCTTGAGACCGGCGTCTAGCCTCTTTCGTATACGCTTCACGGCCGACATGAATGGTGTTGAGGTGGATATGTAGATCCTGGGCGTGCGTGATGAGCTCGGTTGCTGGGGGCGGGTGAGTGGGCGTTTTTGGAGGTGGGACTTTGGTGGGAGGGGGGGGAGTTTGTTGATTTTTGGTGTTGGTGTTGCTGATGTCGCTTCTGGTGCGCTGGGTTCTGATGGGTTTGCCATTTTTTGTGTGTGTTATGGTAGGAAATGTGTTGTTGGCGTGGTGAAGTGTGAGGTGTGGTGAGCGAAGTGATGTGAGGTTGGTGATGTGAAAGTTTGAGTATACTGAGTGGGGTCACGTGGGTTCGTGTCTGGTTTTCTAAATGGTTTACGGAGTATTCGTTACAGTGTTCAAAAAGGGAGTATAAGGGAGTTATTAAAAGTAATAAGAAGAGACACCTAAAAAGAATAAAAATATATGAAATGCGAAATAACAGAAGGGGAAAAAAAGGCAGGAAGTAATCTGATATAAACGTTACAGCCAGTATCAGCAGCTGTACCAACGCCCCACTCCACACGTCACACCTGTCGCATCGCATCTCCAACATCACCACTCCCATCACCACTCCAACTACACAACACCACCACACCCATCAACACAACTCACCATGTCCCTAGACATATACCCCCCCGTAATCCCATCCGACCTGAAAATCCTCGAAGCAGAAACAACAGTCCGTCCTCCCCATCCCCCCCCATCTCCCCTCTGCCCTTCTAGCTGACCTGACCCCCGGCCGTCCCCTCCAGTCCCGAGAACTAAAATGGATAGCCGCCTCAACAATAGAGACCTGCACAGCCCTAAAGCACGGACTAGAAGAATGCTACGCCCTACTGGCCCCCATCGACCCAGGCAGCACGCTGGTCGTGACGACCCGAGGCGCCGAGCGTCTGAAGGGGACGATAACCCGCGTGGGCACCCGCATCGTCAAGACCTCTGTCAACCTGCAGCTCCAGACCCTGCCGTTACAAACGCTCACCCTCCCTCCTGGCGAGGACGTGCACATCCACGCCCTCGAGGCTCTGCATACCCATCTCAGCGAGAGCATCGACCTCGTCTCTACGCTCGTCTCTTCTTCTTCTTCCACAAACACGAACACGAACACGACAAACACGGTCGATAATCTCGAATCCCTGGCGCAGACACTATCACTCCTATCCGAATCTCTCGATGCGTCAGAATCCCTCCTCAAGGGGGGGAGCTCGCCCACCGACTCGGTAGAGTGGCAGACCCTCTCTTGTCCTCCTGATAAATTCTCCCCGCCGTTGCCGCCCAATCTGAGCGTCCACGTCGGCGTCCGCGACAGCTGTATAGTTCTGTGTCTGCGCTCTCTAGAACCTGTCAACGCCCCGCTGCACATCGGCACGCGTCTGGGTCTGGCCATCGGCACGTTTCGGCGTCTAGAGCACGACGAGATGGACGCCGTGTTTCGCTGGGATCCTGCGGGTGCTGACGCCGTCCACTCTTCTGCTTCGTCGGTGCGGAATCGTCCTACTTCCTCGTCTACTACTGCTACTGCCACGTCTACCACGGGGAGACATCATCATCATAGCCACCACCAGGGCCACTCGGGTATGGAAGAGGTTCATGTTAGGGAAAAGGTCCGTGTCGAGACGGCTGATCCTTGTCTGATCTCTTTGTATTCAAAGGTCGGCTTTCTCTCTCATATGCTTGGCCAGGCGAGGAGGAATCTGGCTGCTGTCATGGATATGGAGGAGCCTTGAAAACATAATCATCACTGACATGTAGAAAAAAGACGCGGAAGCTGTCACGACAAATGTACAAATAATGAGCGGATATTTTCAAGCATCAAATGTTTTAAGCATCGAAATAATGTAATTTCTCTTTTTCCGAGGGGTACTCTATAGTCCCATGATAAAGCGACAATGCGCAAAAGAAGCAAATAACACGCAAATAACTGGACAAAGGAAAGATATAAAGAGCACATGCTGTACTGTACATGCAGTAATCGACCTCACTCCTCGCTAAGCGTGTCTCGGGTTGACCTAGCAATAACGCTGCATCCTCTTATGCGAAGCTGCCATCCTACACCGGGCAGCAGACTTAACAAAGCCTCAACAACTGACCAACTAGTAAAGACTGAAGGAAAGAAACGAAGTCTATGCCACAGGTGACCACGGCATGGGAACCAAGACCCGGGACCTCATATCCTGAATCAGCGGGACCGTTTTGTGTACCGTATCACTCCATCCCTCGATGGACCAGCAGTTCTCGCGACGCGCCCGGCGCTCCTCAAGGTTGGCAAACTGCCACAGGTGGTGGACCGTGTTAAGATCACCAATCTGGACAAACCAAGCGCCGACGCCCTCCATGACCTCGCGGCGGGCCTTGAGACCGCGCCTCCAGTGCGTCTCCCACTCGAGAAGGTTGCCAGGGTGCAGCGTGTACGAGCGGAGCTCAAAGATTCCGCCGAGCTGGCGGGGTGGCGTGGTGGGCCAGAACGAAAACTCTTGCATCAACGATGACTTCTTAGACTTGATGAGCGTGGCGAGCTTGCGATCAAAGTCGGCGAACTGGGGGTGGTGGGTAATGTTGAATCGAGAATTGTGGTAGCCTTCGTACTTTTGGTACTCCCAGATGTGGACTGCGTGGTCATGTTAGATATGCATTGAGAGTAAGAGAAAGAAAACAAGATGGAAGTAGGAAACATACTGAACGTATCACAGTCTCCAACCTCGGTCCGCCAGCTTCCCACCAGGTTGACCTTGTTCTCCTCGAGGTTGGCCATCTTGGGGTACCACTCCCCGACGAGCTTGACATATTCGTCGACCTTTTCGGGCTTGACCTCGTGAAAGACGATGGAGTGGACGTACTTGCCACGAGCTAGAACCTGGCTAAAGCTCGCTTCGATCTGGGCATCCATCTCCCTCCCTTCCTTGGTGCCGTAGATGAGGCTGGACAGGCGACCCGACTTGCCATCGTGCTCGGACGGGTTGCGATTTGCCGCAGCGTCTGCATCGTCTGGGTGATTAGTGGTGCTGGTCTCAGCAGTAGCAGCAGCGGAGGAAGAAGAGTATTTGTCTTGGGCCAACGCACGAGCTTCCCGCTCCCTCTGGGACTCTGCCAACTCATCTCTGAATGCCCTTTGCTTCTGGTTGAATGAATCGATGGCTGTGGGGGAAGGATTGATGTCACCGATGGAGGGGGCGTTTTTGGATTGACGAATGGCCGTCGAGGCAATTGTCCTTATGCCAGAGCGCGGGACACTAGCAGCGACGCGGGTAACATTGCGAGGAAACATGATGGGCGGTGGGTAGAGAGGAAGCAAAAATGGCAAGGGAAGAAAAAAAAAAGACCAAGAAAATGATGTGTGTGTGTGTGTGTATACACAACAACAAAGACAACAAGTGGTTAAGAGAGAGAGAAATGTACAATCCTCCCTTGAACCTAACTGGAGAGCTCGGGAAATTGAAACTCGTCCAGAGCGGGGGAGGAAACGTGAATGTCGAGATTGAATGGGTGTGTGCGTGTGTGTTTGTATGCACGAGGAGGGGGAGGGGGGGAGGAGGAAACGATCAACAGGCAAAATAAAAGAATTGGGATGGATGGAAGGACAAGAGGCAGCAGGGGATTGATGAGGGAGGGGGGGGAGGGTGTGCCGAGAAGCAAAAAGGCAGGCAGTAGACAGATTCCAGAGAGGCAAGTAGCACTTGAGCCAGAGGTGACACGAATGCAGGTAAGCTCGTTACGTTGTGGCTGGCGAGATGCACACACACACAAAGTGGTAGGTCACCAAAAGAAATGGTAGTAGTATAGAAGAAAAAAAGGAATCACAAGATAATGAGGAGGAGGAGGTGAGAGATGAGGAGAAGCTTTGGGTGGTGGTGGTGGTGTGTGTGCGAACGGCAGGTTGGATAAAGGCGTCCAGAGTCCAGGCCCGTCGTGGAGGGGAGAGTCGTGGACTGATTGGATGTCTTGGGGAGCTTTGGGATTGACAAGGAACGAAGGGGAAGTTGACAACCTTTCCCCGCACTTTTCTTTGTTCTTAGTCTTCTTTTTTTTTCTTTCTAAGAAGTAAAGGAATTGAATCACGAGGACAGGTTTCTCGCCGGATTTATTCAGGAAAAGAAGGAGGCGAGAGAATGAATGGGTTATTACACATCAACATAGAGCTTCTCCTACAAGTGACGTCCCAGCATGCGGAGATGACGAATACGAACAAGGTTTCCTCCCCAGGAAATGATGTCACTTTACCTGGTCAGAGCTCTTCAGAGCAAGTATGAGTACGGAGCACTACGAGTACCTGATGTATGTACCTGAATGTACATCACATGACCGTAGAGTCCAAAAAATAAAAACGGGGATACGATTATCCGGTTTTCCCTCCATCCTCCCACCTTCTATGCCTCAGGCCGCAAACACGGGGCAATCCGGCTAACGGGACAACTGCTTAGCAGAGAGAGAGAGAGGTGCTGGCATTTTGGGCCAGGGAAAAAGGGCTCGTTCCGTCAAACGTACAAAACAACCGTCCATCACCACCGAACTTCCACCCCAACCCGTCCGTTTCAATCGAACCGAAATCCCCCCCTCCAACAAACCGCCATCATGTCCTGGTTCGGAATTGCTCCCTTCAAGAAGTTCCCGGCTCCTTTCCGTGCGTCAATTCCCCCTCCCCCCCCATCCCCTTTGGTTTCTGTCCGCCCCGTCCGACCGACGGAACAAAACTGCGCAAAGCGCTGGGGGCACTAATATCTCCAAGAAAAGCAAAATGGAAAAGAAAATAGCTAACAAATCTTTCAAAAATTACAGTGAAGCCGCACTGGCCCTTCTTCGCCGCTGGTGCGTAAAAAACCCAATCCTCCCATTTACCAAAGCTCAAATCGCGCCCCGGACGACCGAATTCGATATGCGCGCAAGCCAGGGAGAGAGAGAAGAATATATATAGCTAACCCTCCTCATCTGTACAGGCCTCGTCATTGCCTACGGTGTCAACTCTGCCCAGAACGCCATGAGCGCTTGTACGAACCCCCCCTCTGATACAAAAAGGATGTTATATATCCAGAGAGCTGTTTTTGTAAACTGACACATCCGATTCAGCCGCCGAGTTCAAGAACGACCCCCGCAACCCCAACGCCAAGAGCAACCACTAAACTTGCCTCTCGAAATGATGGGAAAATAGAGAGAGGAAGAAAGGAGCATGCATGATGGGCCTGAGCGCGCGCGCGAAACGAAAACAACGATACCTGTCGCTTTCCGATAATTGAAACCACCCAGCTTAAAAAGAATAAATTCTTGGCAGCAGCATCTCCGACGCTCCCCTCCCACCTCGTTGAAACAATTGGAACTTTTCTGTATCATAGACTCGAAAGAAGGAAGGGAAGAAATTCACAATCCCGTTCCCCGCTTACGGCGTGGGTGAGAATCCGGTCGAAAACTATTGTCCTCTCTTGCGTGTGATGCAATGTGCATGGGCAATCCCGAGGTCTCCGCAGTGCCGTACTCGGAGGTCCGAGGCCGGACGTTTGTGCAGTGTGCATCTATAATGGCCATTGCATGTTTGATCCTTGATAGTCGTTGCTTCTTTTGTCTTTTCCTGTTCAGAGACTGCATCCCATCAAGCTCTGACCCAGCAAACCCATATGCATGAGGGAGGGGGTACGGACTCCAGTCCCCGAGTCTTGAGCCGCAATCGCTCGGTGAACCTGTCTGATGAAACCTATATATACTATATGGCCATGTTCCCACACAACGTAGATTTTATATTCCCCCCCTCTAAACGCAAGCCCCGTTATCGTACATATGCAACAAATGGCAGCGCCATGTCCGGAAGACAAAGGCGCGCGGCGGACCCATCTTCGGCGAGTGACTAATCGGCGGCCCAACGGCAGCTACTACCAATAGTGGGAATCTATCGCTCCGGAATGACACGATATATGCCGGAAGCCCACTCACACACACTCACACACATTTTTTTCTTCTTACTCTTTTACTCTCAACATAGATGCGTCTTCCGGTCATTTTCATCTCTACACCTCTCAGGATCAGTCGTCCGTCATTTACTCGTGTATCTCAGCCTTCATCAACGCTCTTCGCAACATATCGCGCCATGTCTACTCAGAAGGGATCCAAGCCCGCTCAGCCGGATAAGAAGGAAGTCAAGATTCTCATGCTTCACGGTATGTGTACTCTCCCCTCATATCTCTCACTCAAAAACGAGATCACCCATCTCCCTCTCTCTCTGTCTCTCTTTCACATTCAAACTCTTCTGCCCTTTTGGACAACTTAGCTTACGCAGAGATAAATCAGGCTACACCCAATCAGGACCCCTCTTCCACACCAAGACCCGCGCCCTGGAAAAGCTCCTAATCAAGACGCTGGCACCCATCTCCATCCTCCCCAAGCTAATCTACCCCACGGCTCCCAACAACCTCCGCCCCCAGGACATCCCCGGCTACGTTCCCCCGGAGGGCCAGGACGCACCGGACCCGGACGCCAAGTCCGACGCCTGGGCCTGGTTCCGCAAGGACGATGCGACAGGGACATACCTCCTCTTCGACGAGGGCATGGCCACCGTCGCCGACGCCATACGCGATGCAGGTGGTGTAGACGCCGTCCTGGGTTTCAGCCAGGGTGGCGCCATGGCCGCCCTGGTAGCCTCGGCTCTCGAGTCGGGTCGTACGCCCCCCGAAGGTGCGGACGGCGAGTGGGCTCGCAAGCTGAGGGATGCCAACGCTGGCAGGGAGGGAGGTGTCACAGACCTGCGCTTTGCCGTCTCGTATTCGGGTTTCTTCGCCCCTCTCGACTCCTTCAAGTGGTGCTATGATCCTGTCATCAAGACGCCTACGCTGCATATCCTCGGTGGCCTGGATACCATCGTCGAGGAGAGCAGGACTCGCGGTCTCGTCGACCGGTCCAAGGACCCCGTCGTCGTCGTTCACCCTGGTGGTCACCATGTCCCCGTGTCAAAGGAGTGGTCTATGCCGCTCCTTGGCTTTGTCAAGCAGCAGTGTGAGGAGAAGGCTGAGGACAAGACGGAG
This sequence comes from Geosmithia flava, assembly GCA_900188565.1. NCBI lineage: Eukaryota > Fungi > Ascomycota > Sordariomycetes > Hypocreales > Bionectriaceae > Geosmithia > Geosmithia flava. The sequence continues at coordinate 244,435 of FYEV01001555.1, read as the reverse complement.
GCTGCGTTGTAATGGGTGTACGAGACTTTTTGACTATATGAAGGATCTTGGGGGGTTTTTTTTATAACATGCACGGTAGTACAAAATTATAGACACAATATATGATATAGACTTCTCTTCTTCATTTGTCATATGAAATGTACAACGTGCGAGAGAGAAAAAGAAGACTTGCGTGTGATTCTTATACACATGCCCCATCTAAACTGGTACATACACCTACTCCCCGTCCCCCTCCCATTGCCTTTCGTGAAGATTGTATCCCGATTATCGACTCTGTATGCCTATCGAAAGCTATAGTTGTTTTATTTTTGTTTGTTTTTCATTTGTTTTCCCCTGTCCCTCTTTTATTTGGCACTCGCCGGTTGGATACGGGCCATCATCTCCTCCTTGGTGATGAGGTGGTCGATCCTCTCCAGCAGGCCTAGAAGGCTCTTCATGTTGTGGCTCCACTCGTTCAGGATGTCGTCGGCATCGCGCGGCTTGGCGAAGCTGACCACGCCGGCTGGGCGGTCAATCTTGGCGTGGATCGTCTTGGCCGTCACCAGCTGGCTGATGTACTTCTCCGTCTCATCCTCCGTCAGGTCGAGCAGCTCCGTCAGGCGCGTCAGCTGGATGCGCGTGTAGTACTCAGCCACGACGCGGACGTTGTGCTCAATGACACGCTTGCGCAGGTCCTGCCAACGCTCGTGGGCCTTTTCGTCCTTGCCGGCAGTGGCCTCGAAAACGTCCGTCTTGCACAGGTGCGGGCCAAACTTCTTGGACACCTCGGGCCATCGCATCAGCTCGTGGACGGTGAAGAGCCTTAGCAGCTCAGCCTCGAGCGGGATCTGGGAGTTGCGCGCGTCGCGGTGGATACGGTGCAGAAGGTCGTGCTGCTCATTGTCGTGAGAAGCCAGGATGACAAAGTAGATGATGCGTTGGAGAACCTGTGGGGCGGAGTGGGTCAGCAAGTTGTCACGTTGATAGACAGACGATACAACAAAGTACCATCAACAGCAAAGAGGAGAGGGTTGCATTGGGCTTACAGGCTGGAGCTTGGTGGGATCCTCCTCCACTGCCTCGGTGTCGAGGACCTGTCGGTAGTGCTTGCAGACGTCAAGGTACTTGTTGTCCTGCTTAGCCAGCTGGATCTGCTGCTCGTAGAACCGTAGCTTGAGGTCGGTTGTGTCGTCCTCCTTCTCCTCCTCGACCTCCTCGCCGCGCTCCTTCTTCTTCTCACGTTCCTTCTGCTCCTTGTCCAGCTGCTCCTGGGACTTCTTGGGCTTGCGGGACAGGTAGCGGGTGCTGATCTTGCGGCCGAGGATGCCGGCCTGTGCCCAGTCGCCGTTGTCGATGCAGAGGCTGACCTGGGCGAGGATGAATTCGGTCTTCTCCCTCCTAGTCATTGACCCAAACGTCTCAACCTGGAGCTCGCACAGGATGTCCTTGGCCGACGCCAGGTCGCCCTGCTCCTTCTTGATGTCCGAGAGGATCCTGGTTATGCGAGCGCGCTCGACCTCGACAAAGATCTTGCCCTCGGTCACGGTCCGTAGCGTCTCAATCACCGAAAGCTTCGTCTTGAGGTCGGGCGTCTCGTCGAGGAAGCCGATGACGGTCTGCACCATCTTGGTGATGGCCTGCTTGAGCTGGCTGTGCTTCTTGGAGAAGACCAGCATCTGGTCGTTCATCAGGCCCCAATCGCCCGCATCCTTGCTAATCGTCACGATTGCGACCAGGATTCGCGATGTCGAGGCAAGGTCAGACGCCTGTGGGAGGGTGTGGGGTGTCAGTTGTGTCGGCTACACGTCGTCATCGCCGCCGCCGCCGCCCTAGATTCGGCTTGCAAGAGGGTTTGGTTAAAACGTACCTGACGGGTCTGCTTCTCGAGCGCCGTGAGCTTCTCGATGGCGCCTTGGATGTTGGTCTAGTCTCCCATGTCAGCAACTCTGTTTGCATTCACGCAACCCCAGAAGTCTTCTTCTGTTTTATCTACCAACCTTGGCCAGCTTCTCCGCCTCCGGAAGCTGTGTATCAACCTCCTTGGAGAAGTCCTTCTCGGGCTTGGTGAGCCCTTCCGACATGATGGCGGTTTGATTGACTGTTTTCTCCTTTACTTGTTGGTTATGTGGTATTCGATCGAGGTCGGGGTCGTGAGGCGGCGGGTTTGGAGTTGATCGGTGGGTTGCAAACGTGGGCTGTTGATGAGCTGGGCAATAGGAAGCTACGCAACAGGCGACTGCCTGCCTGCCTTGTGCTCTGACGAATGATGACCGTGGGCCTCGGAGGTGGGGGACTACGTAATTCCGATGGCGGCATTCCAAGTGCAGGGGTACATGTATCTAAAGCTGCTGTGTACGGAGTGCCCGTACCTACGACTACATCTACACGTCATCCACCAGTGTATTATCCCCTTTCAGATGCGAACATGATACTTCAATAAAGCGAATTGCGCGGTCATTCCTATTAAATGGATACTAAATCAATACGAGTATATTAGAAACATATCCTTGCAGTGTTCTACTATGTCCCGTCAACTATCCAGGCGCTGCCAATCTGCTTACCCTACATGTGCCACTGCATGTGCGCACCGCTCGTAAGACTGGGTTGTATGGAGTTGGGGGTGGTTTTATTTCAATCACGATGGATCAACTCAATTTATATGTTCTAAAAATCTTCGATTGACGATAGTGCTGCGAAATTTTGTGGTGCGATGCTGTCTGTATCCCCCAAAACCGACATGTACCCATACACATCGCACATGCAAGTCTTCCCACGTTTGCTCATCTTATAGCGTAGAGAAGCTTACAAGAACGACGATGCTTTCATAAAAACAAATATAAAAGGGTATAAGTATATACATATGACATCTGCGAGGTACGAGATCTTCTGCGTACACATGTCAAGGAGGCCCCCCCCGAAGCCCACAAACATGTCACATCATGCACCTTCTACCATCATGTAAGTCGCATGAGATCAACAACCCCGAACACAAAACACGTCAGACCTGGAACCCAATGATGAATGCAGAACGCTAGATGCTAATATTAAAAAATGATAGACAAAAGAATAAGCTCTCCCTTGAAAAACAAACCGAGGACGTTGCCCGATGATGATGCAAAATAGACACTATAGTTACAGCAGAGCAGGCGTGTCTCATTCCGACAAGTGCTCGCCCACTTCGATCAGAACAGCCCATTCTGTCCCACGCCTGCTTCTTTCTTTCTTTCTCATTTTCTTCGTCAATAAAAAAACGCCCATTCCAAATAGATAAAAAAGAGAAGAAAAAAAAAAAAAAACCAAAACACCAGGAGTTGAGAACTTTTCTTCTTCTTTCTGTCATCGAGCCTGCCCAATGGGCACCCGACAATCCCAGTCACCGAACCCCGGCGTCCCATGAAGCATAGGCATAGGCATAGGCACAGCGGGCTCAGCAAGAGACTCTCTCCTCCAGACGACCCTGTTCCACGCTATTCCGGGGTTTATAGGCGGGGGATGCTGAGGGTTCTTGATGGTGTAGGGGGCGCGGTACTCGTTCTCGACGTCCTTCTTCATCATCATGTCGTCGTCCTCTGTGAGGGTCTGGGCGGTGCCGACGGAGCTGACGGACGGGTGGCGGTCGTCTTCGGGTGGAAATGGCACCAGCGTGCTCGCTGATGTCTTCTCGCGTACGGCTCTCTGCTCCTCGGCTTTTCTGGCCTTTCTCCGGCGGCGGTAGAGGAGGCACGTCGTCAGGGATATGAAGTATACGGCTAGAACGACGACGACGGGGATGCCGACTGAGTTGCGCCATCGGACCTTGTTGGCTTCTTGTCTCTGGAGGGGTTAAAAATGACATTGTTAGTTTGCCATGTTACGTAGGAGATAGCTGGGGGAATCCGAGGGTGGGAAAATGAACATACCTTTTCATTCAAGGGCTTCCAAGGAGGTGAGATGGCCCAGTGTGCCTCGCCGCCCCCGGTATCTCTCGTCACCCATAGGGCGTATAGGTTATCTTGTGAGAGCCCCTCTGGAGTCCACAAGCACGACTTTTCATCCATGGAGTCTGTTATATACAGGCGTTAGCTAAGTAAGATCTTTGGTTAAAGAAACCAAGGAGGGAAGCAGGATAATACTTGCTTACCCGTCAGGTTCGAGACCGGCTCAAATGACACGACACCATTCTCGGGATACCAAATCTTGAAGAGCCTCAGATTGCCTTGGTTGTCGGCTATGCTCTCGTTCCAGTTCAAGGTGAAGGCCTGGTCGTTTGTGATGCTACCATTCCACTCCTCGTTGGTAAATCGTAGACCGTGGCTCTTTGAGTCGCTCGGGTTGGCTGAAGCCGCCTCTGTCGGCGTGATCACGTTGTTGGCCAGCTCATTCGGTATCATCACATCGGCATTCTGTTGATTTATAAAAGAAGAGATCGAGAGTAGTTGGAAAGAGCTCTTGATGGTGAGTGAATAATAATGATATTGAGGGAAGGAGAGAAGACGAAAGAAAAAGAAACAAGGGGACGGGGGGCACGGGGAAGAGTGGGGAAATAATAAGAATAGAAAAAGCTTGATGGGGAAAAAGAAAACAGTAAAGGGGATATTAATGGATAAGGAGAAAGAAGAAGTCCAAGACCTTTTGAGCGGGAAGCAAGAGGCAAGAAATCTGGGGCAAACAGCGGGTTTATGAAGTAAATATGAGACTTCTGTAGAGAGAGAGAGAGAGGGCGAGACAAGCAGACAGATAGACAGGCAGACCATACAGGTACAGAGAGAAAGGAAAAGAAGGAGATAGTATGTGAGACCAAAGAATGACGGGGTGGCCACTGGCATCAGTCAAGAGAAATATCCCGGGAGAGTCGGGGGGGGAGGGGACATGGCAACACACACACACACACACACATATGAGAGAGAGTGCGTGAGTGAGTGAGTACCGTACCCCCCAAAAAAAGGTCTCAGCCAGATTAAGGGAGAGGGATAGTGAAGAGTCAGTTTTTAGTCATGACGACCTCTTTCTATACACTGTATTTGCAATTGACCACCGGATCCTACGGCATCGAGCAGAAAGAAAAGGACACCCAAGAGATTTTCGAACACATTATGATCGTTTCCCCTCAACTAGACTTGAGTCCAGAACCGTGGGGAGTCTCGGGACGACCTGGAGAAGCCATGTGGGGAAAATAGTGAGAAACCATGACGATGGATTTCGTCAGGGCATGCCGGCAATCTTGAAGGGAACTAGTATTTGAAGGGAAAGTCGATGATGGTGGGCCAAGGAGAAGAGAGAGGACGGATGTCCGGAAAGGTGGTTGAGCGAATGATTCAGACATACCGTATGACAAGTTATCTAGTGAGAAATATCTAGCAAGAGCTATCTAGAAAGATTATTAAAGATAGCAAAACATCTCCCTGCTTTTCCTTCTCTTGCTCAATTATACATGTATGATAAAGGTGGTCGAGAAGAGAGAGGAAAGAGAGATCATAGGGATAGTTAACGGGACTCATTAGGACTCCGCCCCTAGGTGAGTTGACAGGTCAGATAGAGAGAGAGAAGAAAGATGGATAGAGTGAGACGGAGGACCACCCAAGAGAAAGGACACGCAACGGGGGGCAAAGGACAAGACTTGGTTGGAGCTCAGAGCTCAGAGCTTGGAGCTTGGGTGGGGGGAAGCTTGGGGGACTGGAATGCACATCATCTGTCTACATGATATGACCTCGTGGGTTGACTGAGACAATGATACATGTAACATCAGCGATGACCGATATGGAGCTGGGATATTTGGGGAGGACCTTTGGAGAGATGGGGGGAATGATTCATTGGGGTAGGATGTATCTAGTTGGATGTTGGGAGGCTGTTCTGATATTTACACGTGTACTTGCACTTTGGTGATGATGTTGGTGTAAGTGGCATACATTTATGCATTGCATGCAGTACTAGTATGTCCTAGTAGATGCATTATTAGATGTAGTACATGTGTTGTTGATTCGAGGTATCTACCTAACCTACCTAACAGATACATGTATATATACGATGGACGGAACGAAATGTCATTTCATTTGAAAGTAAAGAGTCAATGAACATATAATTATACCAAATGGCAACACACTGGTTTCCATCGAGTAATTACCTCTTCGCAAGCCTCTACTTGACCAGCTCCCTTCTTAAGCCCAAGTTCTTGATGTAATAAGCCAAATCGGGACTTATACCAGTCGTAACCCAAGACATAACACGGCATTTACGTGTCATGACCCAGCCCCTTTGCCATTTTCCCCCCATGAACGATGACACAATATCACTGCTTTTACTCGCACTTGTCTGCACGGGTAGTAGGTAAGTGTAACCGTACTAGTGTCAAGGATGAAGTTGACCGTGATGAGGGTTGAAACTCGAGAACATGCACATGTCAAGTCATCAGACGTCGAATTGTTCAAGACCTGCATGACCTATATGCTTGTCACAGATGCAAAGTCATCCCTCTCAACTCATCTAGCTCATCATGATGAACACATATTGACGTCCCCTTCCCTCCCCCCCCACAAAAGAACAATCTCCACCTTCCCCCGGAGTCTTGGAAAATAGTATCTCGATCTATCCGTATGTACATTACATTACTCCATACTGCCAAGAACCCTCCTTCTTCTTTTTTTGACTGTCAACTCTCCGTAATGAAGCTCTCTCCACATCTTTGGGCCACTTGCTAAGCCTTTGGACGGAAGAGAATCCCCAGAGACTGGGTCATGCCGTGTCTTATCGCAATTTCCGTGGGGGTCCGGCGGGGGGGACAGAGCGGGAAGAATCTCCAGGACGGAGGAAGTATCAATACTCGTACTCGTGTAGCTATGGCCTTAGTAGGATACTCCGCTTTCGTATTGATAGTTCCAAGATGGTACCAAGTTGGTGGGAAAAGAGATACAACGGCTTGAAAGATGCCGAGTCAACCATTTTCGTGTGTAGTACGGAGTACGGAGTACTAGTATACACGCACTTGACTCACTTGTCCCCCCCACCTCCCATTCTATACGCGTGATGTTCAGCAATCACACGTAGACGAAGTGCAGGGAATTGAAAGACTAGATATGTTGAACTGTACAATTAAAAAATCATTATAATGGTACTTTGTGATGACGACGAGGCGTTATGGTGATGTTGTGGTGAGAGCTTTCAGTCGTGAGTTCCCTTATAAGCTGACTCATCATTTCACGACCTAGCTCCCTATGTACTACGCACGGAGTACTCGTACGTCAATATTGACATTCACGTACCGCGTCACATTTGTATTCCCCGCCAACAACAGCCAACCAACACTTGACCATATCAACGACACACGCAGTCTGAAGGAAAACAAAGATCAAAACAGAACCCAAGTCTCAACTCTACATAGTTCGACAACACTTCCATAACGCACACCTCGTTACGCTCCGCTTCTCCACACAATGTCAACCTACGCCGACTGCGTAACGTCATTACGTTCATCCTTGAAATTCCTCGACTCGTCCGTCGAGACGTTGGACAATGGTGTATCCGATTTCCCACGACTAGTCAATGTGTTGAAGACAGTTAGGGTGGGTTTCTTTCTTTCTTTCTCCCCTCCTACCATCCCCCATCTTTACCTCCCACCATCTTCCATTCTCACCCCTCCCTTCCATCTACTACAAAACACCCCCAAGCAGAATTAAAGAAAAAGAAGCACAGAAAGAAGAGGCAAAGAAAAGAGGGAAAAAAAAAAAAAAAAAAAAAAAACTGACCTAAAAAAAAAAGCACTACGAATTAATCCCCCAATCCACCCTCTCCGCAGCCGAAGCCTCCCTCCGCGACGAGATATCCCCCCAAATATCCCTCCTCCTATCCCGCGCAGACGCCCAACTAGAGCGACAAGACAGACGTATAGAGACACTCAAGGCCAAGTCAGAACTACAACAGGGCAGACTCACGGCACCAGAAGACGAGAATGGTAATGGAAAGTCTTCCAGCTCCTCCAAGAGGGGAGGGAAGGGCGCTGCAAGTGGGAAAGGAAGACTTCTGACGGGAGAAGAGAAGTTGCGTGCTAGGGCGGCTAGGCAGCGCAAGGAGGCTTTGAGATATGGTGTTGAGAGGTTGGAGCTGGAGGTTCTACAGAAGGAGAGGGAGTTGCGCAAGAGGTTGGAGGGTTGATATACGTTGATATACGTTGATATACCCAACAGTATCACCGCTGACCTGGATGAATTATGTGTACATGAATATAATACAATTGACATCACCTCAACATGTCACATCAGACATGATTGTATACAACATTGCATTGCATCACTAGATGATTCGGCATCCTGACATAGACAGTACATTCTAATCCTCGACACAGTCAAGAAACAATAAAAGAACTATCGTGCAGAAAAAAAAGGGTGTTTACAGCTAAAGAGACAGAAAAGAGATAGAAAATCCAAAAAAGAATATAGAAAAAAGTAAATGACAAAAAAAATGTGTGTGAACAACAAGGGGGCATATCCAAGATCATGCCAAAATCGCCCAAAAAGATATAAATGTACTCCATCCATAACGTGACCCTAACCCAAATGACGCGCGCGGACATGCCATCAGCCGCAAAAAAAAAAAGATAGATAAAAAAAAAATAGATATGAGGGGTAAATTGTAGAAAAGAAGGGATAAAGGGGGAAAAAAAAGGAAAGAAAAGAAAGAAAATAATGACGCTTCACGACCCCGTTACAGCAGACTTTTTCAAACAAGTTTCATCAAACCCAGAACATGGCAAGGTAGGGACATCCCTTTGGTTCGTAGATCATAGCAGGATGAGGTAGTTGCTGGGCGCGATACCCGTTTCGTTGGTCTCCTTGCGGGCCTGCCACCAGCGACCGCTGACGTCTGACACCTCGAGGATCTCGTGCTTGGCAAACGAAATCTCGTTGGCATCCTCGGGGTTGGCCTCGTAGCTGTAGATGGCCTTGGCGCGGTAGGGGTACTCGGTGGGAGGGACGACCTCGGTGTCGGCGCCGGGCGATGCCGCGGGCTTGGGGGGCTGCTGCTGCGACGAGCTGTAGCCGCCCATGGCCGAGGCGCGGCTACCGGGGCCACCGTTGGCCTGCGATGTGCCGCCCACGGGCGAGGGGTTCTCGAAGCCGTTGAGCTGGGCTGACGTGTACATCTGCGGGGGCTGGACAGAGTTAGATGTCTCGGGACGGCCGGTGCCGCCGTAGGCATTCATGGTCTGGCGATGCATCGTGGCCGACTCCTTGGTCAGGGCGAAGGAGTCGAGGAAGGCGCGAGGCGTCGATGACGGCGTCGAGCCAAAGTAGAATGTCCAGATCATCTACACGAAGGGCATCAAGTCAGCAAACTGATTGTCCGTAACAATCGGCGTCATTTGATAAACGACGGGTCAGATAATTATATGCTTACCTGGACAATGGCGAGAAGGACAAAGCCAGCGGCGGCGGCCTGCCTGGCACCGCTCTGCTGGTAGATGAGGGCATGGATGGCGACGCTGGTCAGGACGATGCCGGCGGAGCAGTATCCGGTGAGGGCAACGTGGTAGGTGTGGATGGTGTCGCTGGCGACAATGACAAAGACAATGATGTTGAGGAGAAGGCTGTAGATGACGGACCACCAGGGGAAGTTGTTGAAGCCGGGGTCGTTCTCAGCTTCCACAGCAGCCACGATGAAGCCGATGAATGCAATGATCCATGCAAGCTGGTTGATTCGTTAGTAAGAAAGGCTTCTTGTCACACGTTGGTCTCTACCAAGGCATTTTCCCGTATCGTGCAAGATACAGAGAAGGAGAAAAAGAAGAGAATGGTGAAAACATACTGCTGAGATGGAGATTGTGGCTAGGGCAAAAGGGTCACCGAGAATGTTTCCCATCTGGATGCCTTTTCTCCGGCCACCGTAGACTCTTGACTGATTCATTTTCTTGAGAGAAGGCGAGTGCAGCGATGCGGCGGATTGCATAGAGAACGGTCGTTTCGTTGGGCGACGAATGGGGAGATGATGTATTCCAAAAAAAAGAAAGCGTATATGGCGAAGATTGTATGCGACTTGAATGTCTTTTTTTTCTCTCTTATTGTCCTTCTCTTTGGGTCCCGTTCGTAATAATGGTCGAATGTGTGCGTTTGTTGGCGGTGGCTGTGTCGGCGGCGTTCGGCGCACGGGCGGGGAGGGAGGTTATTGTTGACGAGGAGATAAAACGACGCGATTCTTTTTCGGCAAACAGTCGTCGAGACGTATAGTTTGTAGAGATTCGAAAAAAGAAAGGAAGAATAGGTTGACTGGCGATGTTTCCTGACCGACAAGTTTGCTCACAAGAGTATGCGAGAGAGAGGGGGAGGCTGGCGTTTAGGAAGGACGTGTCTCGCGCAGCGGGCTGGGAATGGCGTCGTGCCAGAGGGTGAAAACGCAAAGGCCGGTTTAAATCGACGGTTGGTGGAGACTTTCTCTTAAGGGAGCTCGAAAAAAAGAATCCAATGGTTTGAAGTTTCCTGGCGTCTTTTTCTTCTCTCTCCCTAGTACAATAGCCTCTTTCTTTCTCTCTTCGTTCCTGAGAAGGGGTGGGAGGTGGGTGTGTGTGTGGGTTCTGGCCGCTTGTTCCAGCAGAGCGACGTTTGGATTTAGAGAGAAAACAGGTCTCGACCGCGCGAGTCCTTTTTCTTTCTTTACAGAGCGAATTTTTTCTTGATTTTCAAAAAATGGGGAGATTTCAACAGAATGGAATAAAAAAAGGATATTGGGAAGAAATGTAATAATGGAGTGAAGCCTGAAAAGAAAACAGGCAATAAAGAAGAACAGAATAACGAGCGAATGAATAGAGGTGAGTGTGTGAGAGAGGGAGTTGGAAGGAATGTAAAAAAGGTTACGGGGGAAGGTGCGGGAGGAGAAATGGGGAGGGGGGGGGGAAGGGGACTGGGACCTGGGACTGGGACTGGGGGGCGAGTAACGAAGCAAGCAGACAGGCCCCCAGAATGGAAACGGGGAGGGGCGCAGGCTTTCAATCGGTCCTGGGTTGAATGCGCAGCTGCAGAAAGGTACACATTTACGAGTACCCTCCTCAGGCACTTGTATTTCGTACTCGCACACACACACACATACATACACACTCTCGTACAGCAGCAGGACTCGTACAGGTAAGAAAAAAAGGCACTGGATGGACGGATCGGATAGTTGGCTCCCGTGTGTGGTGTGGTGTGTGTGTGTGTGCGCGGCGTGCGCCAGTCGTAGTGTGCCGCAAGTGCAGGGTTCAGTCTCACCAACTTGGCACGGTACGAGGTTACTTGTAGGCTGTAGGCTACAGGTACCCGGACGGATAGAGAATTAAAGTACGGGTATGAGGATGGTATTCTTTCATCTTGAGAATGAGGATTGATTACAATGAAATGTCTTTATGGATGAACAGTAGTAGTAGTACTAATATCGACATATTGCATTACTACCACTACCTGCGCTGCTATGCTATACTACAGTTGTAATATGAATGCTACATGTAGTATTGCTTTGAATACCGACTAATATGAGTCCATGTGTACTCGTACGCGGCTGTTCCCACGACACCTCCCAAGGCCCAAGTCCATTCCTGCCCTGAAATGAAGGGCGGGTTGTGGCACCCCCAAACGGTCCTCTAGGCTCTAGTTGTACGGAGCCCCCGCCTGTAGTGTGACCCCCTCCAGTGACCCTCCAATGGCGTCTTACTGCACAAGGTATTAACTGGAATAATACTCCGTACAGCGTACCTTTTTTCATAGTGGATGGATGGTGGATGGCTCCTTCCCTTGACTCCTCCCACTGCTCCTTCCCAACTTCCCAAGGGTCAATGGATGGCTCCCTCCAAGGGCTCTAGGCTCTACTACACAGTACAAAGCATATCCCAGCCAAACACTGTGCCTTTGATCCCTGTCTCTTCTGTGCCTCTTTTCTATCTCGCTCTCTCCATCTGTGACTGTGACTGTGACTACCACTACGACTCTCTGTGTCATTTCGCTATAATTATCCTGCTGTGTGTCTCGGCCTTTTTTAATCGATCCCTTTTTTTTTCTTGCCTTTTGCCTTTTCGTTTTACGAGTACGAATAGTACAGTGGAGGGGCCGTATCAGTTGATCGATGTGCTGTACCTGTGAATTGACCAACTGTCGTCGATTCGAGACTTGGCTCCCTCTCCCCCACAACAATTGTACACACACGCACATGCAGGTACACATAATACACTTCTCACAAAAGGAATAAGAATAATGGAGGAAGATGCGGAAGAAGAATAAGAAGAGGTATTCGAATCCATCTTACGAATTACCGCGCGTACGAATATACTCGTACTGATACTCGTGACCCCGTATTCATACATTGGGTAGTACGTGTACTAATCGTAGCTACAGGCCACAACACTACGAGTACTACTCCGTAGTAGTAGTAAGATTAGATGCTCTCTCTCCGATTGAGCCAACGACGACCATCAGGGCAGTTCAGGACAGCATTGTTGTCGCTACTAGCCTCTAGGTATTAGCCTCTAACCCAACAACCCGAGGTATCCGACGCGATGAACCCGAGTCAACTAATACAGGTACGAATCCACGAGTACGGAGTAGTACGTCCACTCCTACAGGTAAGTAGACGACCACCACTAAACTATTACGAGTAGTAGCACCAGATGCCATGTGCTTGCCTTTGACGGACACATCCACACCATCAGTTTCAGAATGGCAAATTAGCTCGGTAATATTTCTTGAAGGATCACGATTTAATACCCGCCATCTACAACTTCATTACTCGTACGGAGCAATGCTCAGGATTACTACTTGCAATTCCTGTTTCCAAAAGTCTTCGATTCTATTCACGCAGCTCTTCTCCCCCCCCCCTCTCTCTAATAACGGTAGA
>FYEV01001555.1:204863-231562 GCA_900188565.1 Geosmithia flava | reverse complement strand
CCGTAATAAGCAATCACAGTCACGTTAAAGCATCCTCTCGTACTTTGGCACTTTGCATCAACGCCCTACCCCTGGCCCATGCAGAAAACTAGCCCCACTCCCACTCGCCACAGTCCCCGGACTAGCAGCCCAACACTGTGTCTAGACTCCAACACCATTCTTTCTCTCTCTCTTTCCCCTGGCTCTAGTCTGGCCGTCCCCCCCCTGGCTTCACTGTGAGTGCTTGCGCGGCGTGCTTTGCTTGTATGGTGCTGCTGCCACTTTGTATCAAAGTTACCACCCCAAATTGTCTGTGCCATTTTATTCTCGTACGGGGAGGACGGAGTAAATCATTGCCGGTTCCGAGTAAACAGAGCCGCGATTCTGGGAATCAATCGAGCTCAACTCACGTAGACAATCGTTCTCAAGATGGAATTGTACGGGGTAATACAGTACTTGGCTGTTGGTTGCCATCTCCGATGCTGGCCGACGCGTTGACCCTGCCTTGCCCCCCCACACCCTAAAACGTCTCACTTGGGTATCATGTACTATTATCTTATCTACGAATTGTGAGAGGGAGGAGTTCTATCCCTACTACTACCAGTATTACACCATCAACCATGACTCTCTCTGTCTCTTAGTAGTTCAACAGAACGTGGACAGACTGTCCTTTTTCTTTTCTTTTCTTCTTCCCCCTCCCCGGAAGTGAGGTTTCAGGTGTCCTGATACAGGGCATTGAATATCATGTCCTTGGATCAGCCCTGCAGTCCTCTGATTGTCGATCCCGAGACACCTTGGCGTCATGTCGTGTGAATAAATCACACATGCATCTGCCCAATGATTCTACCGTTCCTGGCGCTTCATGAAGCAGTATGGCGCAGGAACCTACGGCGAGGGCAGAGGCAGGGGGTGGGTTTGCGAACAGCCGTAGGATATGATGCTGTGCAACCATTTTGACCGATTCCAATATTCTCAGCAAAGGGGGTGGGTGTGTGACCGGCTGCCGGGCTGCCTTTCTGTCACGGGTTGTTGTCGTGGTAGTGTGCATATGCATTATTGCGGAAGGGTGCCGCATCTTTCGGAGTGATGCGGGCAACGGTATCTTGTCTGCAGCAGCAATCATAGCTCCTTGGCAGCCTCCCGCTCATGCTCTGCCCTCCTCACCACACGCTCGGCCATGCCCATCCTCCCCTCGAGATCAGCCATGGCCTGCGAGTCAGGCAGGAAGGAACCCTCGTACCACGTCCGGATCAACCGCTCGCTCCGTGCCCGCAGCTCTGCCACCTCGGCCGTCTGGGCCATCTGCGTCGCCTCCAGGGCCTTCATCCTGTCCGTCTGGGCGACCAGGGACGCGCTCTCCGCCGGGTCGGGGACCGTGCAGTCCTTTATGGCTGTCAGGTACGACAGGGTCGAGTGGAATGATGATGCTGACGAGAGGACAATGGCTTGGATGGCGTCGGCGGGGAGCTGGGAGGGGGGTTCTGTGGGTGGCGAGGCGTGGAAGAAGTCGGGATGGGATTTGTCTGATACGCGCGCGGGGACATGGTCAGCTTGGAAGAAGGGAGAGAGGTTTGTGTATAGGGGAAGAGTAGACTTGGAGGACATACATATCTTGAGAAGGTCGGCGTAGACGCGGATGTATGATGTCAGGGCCGAGAAACGCTTCTCTAGGCTGGCCACCTGCGCGGCGGCAGGCTCATCAGGCGTGAGTGACGGCGTGCTCGTCTGTCCGTAGAGGAGGTGCTCTACGCGCAGCATTCGTGATTCCAGAAGCGACAGCGTCGAAAGGGTCGTCTCGTCGGTGTCGGTCATTGTGTCGGGTCTGGTCCAGCCAGGAAGGGGAAGTCGCGTGTGCATGTGTATGGGTATATTGCCGTGGCGTGTTTACCGAAGCGGGCGACTCCTATCTTCTTGTTCCCTAACGAGTCAAGGACAGTACAAAAGGAGGAGAGGACCGGGGGAGTAATGTCTTTGATGTGTCGGGTTGCTGTCTTCGCCCGAACGGCATATGCGTATTACCTCTCCCTACACCTGCATCCGTAGTACTCGTATGTAGTAAAGAAACGGTAGTATTATCAGGGGGGTGAAGGGGGAAGATTAAGGTGATGGGTCCAAAGGGGGGAGAACACACTTGAAGCTGGCCGAAGCTTTTTTAGATGTTCATCGTATCGTGATTGGTCGCAAACGGGCCAAAAGCACACAAAGGCAGCCCATAATTAATTGGCTTATTGCGATTACGTACAATGGCACCCGCTCCATCTTCCCAGCTTTTACGAGTAAAGCAGGCCAAGGCCAAGGCCAAAAAGCCCCCCCCTACTACTATTACTTGCTAGTACTATGGGACCCGTGGGACGTCGTAATAAGCACCAAAAAGCACGGACTAAGCCCACGGTATGACGCCTATTCCCCCAAGGAGAACCAAACCGGGCCCCATCAACGTCAGCTCTGTCCTCTCTCCTCCGCCCATCTCCGCAAACTCTCAACATCACCACCACCACCACCAACCAAGCTTTTACCTTTTTTCTTTTCCCTCCCCCTAGAAACACACACCACCACCTAAAATCCCGAACTGCGAAGAGGAGAAAACAAAAGGGAAGAGAGGAGAAATACGTCTGGGGAGGGAGCTGTTGTTCGCCGCCTGCTGCGCCCCCCATTCGTCTTCGTCGTCGGGTGGTACACCACACCGAGTCGTCGCAAAACGACAGGGCGGTCGGTGCACACACACACACACGACCCAGACTTCCCGTCGACCGAAACTCTGTCTGGGTGAAATCATTCTACGACTGCAACATACACACGCACGCACACACTGTCTCCAGGCTGTCGCTGGGACATGTCTACGTACTCGGCCATACCGAACGTTTCTGCAGAAGGGGGAAGCGATATGGCTCGGTAAGCTCCATCAGCAACCGTGGGGTATATCGACCTCGTGTGAATGAACTAACCTCTGTTCGTTTGTAGAATAAGACGTCGCGGCAAGGATGGCCGCAATGGTGGCGGACAGGCCTCCATGGCTAGCAGCATTGTCAATCTGCTAAACACAAGTATGTACCTCCTCACCCAAGCATACTATGTTGTCGCGTGACAATTACTGACATGGGATGTTGGATTATAGTCATCGGAGCAGGCACACTTGCCATGCCCTCAGTGCTATCCCACATGGGCATCATGCTGGGCACACTACTCATCATATGGTCGGGCATCACGGCCGCCTTCGGACTCTACCTCCAGTCGAAATGTGCCCGATATCTCGACCGGGGCGCCGCGTCATTCTTCGCCCTGTCCCAGATCACGTACCCCAATGCCGCCGTCGTCTTCGACATGGCCATCGCCGTGAAATGCTTCGGCGTCGGCGTCTCCTACATGATCATCATCGGCGACCTGATGCCCGGCGTCGTCCTGGGCTTCAACGCCGGCGCCGACCAGGTCCCGTACCTCGTCGACCGCCACTTCTGGATCACCGCCTTCATGCTCCTCGTCATCCCGCTGAGCTTCCTCCGCCGCCTCGACTCCCTCAAGTACACGAGCATCATCTCCCTCGTCTCCATCGGCTACCTCATCGTCCTCGTCATCTACCACTTTGCCCACGACCCCCACGCCGACCCCAGCCAGATCCGCGTCGTCGAGTGGGCCAGTGCGGTCGAGACTCTGAGCGCTCTGCCTGTCGTCGTGTTTGCTTACACGTGCCACCAGAATGTTTGTCACTCCATTTCCGCTTTCGCTCTTCATGTTTTCGTGTTTACTGACTTCTGTCTGGTACATTAGATGTTCTCCATCCTCAATGAGATCAAGGACAACTCCCCTTCTAGTGTTGTGGGCGTCGTCGGATCGAGCATTGGTCTCGCTGCCGTCATTTACATTGTCGTCTCTATCACTGGGTACATTACTTTCGGCAATGCTGTTGTGGCCAACATCATCTCCATGTGTATGTTGTCACCCCCCATCTCGGACCACACGTCTCACTTCGCCATGTCTAACATAGAAAACACACTGCAGATCCCACCGGTGTAGCTTCCACCATTGGCAAGGCCGCCATCGTTGTCCTCGTCCTCTTCTCCATCCCCCTGCAGGTCCACCCATGCCGGGCCTCCCTGGACGCCGTGTCCAAGTGGCGCCCCACCACCCGGAGCACATCGGGCAACGGCGGGGCCGGCGGCCGCAACTCCCCCCTGCTCAGCAACCCCGCCGTATCGAGGGGGGGCAGCGCTGGCGCCGGCGGCGACCACCCGAGCGGCGGTGGCATGTCGGACATCCGCTTCGCTGTGCTGACGACCATCATCCTCACTCTGGCGTACATGACGGCCCTGTCGGTCAGCAGCCTGGACCGTATGCTCGCCTTCGTGGGTAGCACAGGCTCCACGTCCATCAGCTTCATCCTCCCCGGCCTGTTCTACTACAAGATCAGCGACCCGGACAGCATCTACCACCAGAGGCTGGTCAAGGAGGATGACGACATTGACGACGCTATTGCCGGCAACGTCGGCGACTCCGACGACGAGGACCAGCCTGGTGTTCTTGCCCAGAGCACAGGTAGCTTGAGGAGCGTGGGTTCTGATAGCCCTGGCGGTGGTGGTGGTGTGGTGCCGTGGCAGTGGCGCAGGAAATGGCGTTGGGACCTGGAGCACCTTGACCAGGGACTCATACGGAAACTAGCCCTCGTCCTGGCCATCTATGGCATGGTGGTCATGTCTGTGTGCTTGATTATGAATCTGTTTTTCACGACGGCACACTGATTTTTACATACCTCTCTATCCATATACACCGACCGACCTTATCCATCTACACGACAATCACCACCTGGTGAAGAGAGTTTGCGCGCACTGATCTTGATATAAAGACCCACGCAACATATATACACCAAGACACACCAGACAATGATGATCTGGACACGAAACATGACGACTACAAGTACTTTTTCCTTTTCTTCGAATTATTCTTTCCACAACGACACAAGTACTATTTCTTTTTGCACAAAGCATGTGCAGTTGGCATGAGGGTTGAACTGGGGTTTTCTGTTTTGGCATTTTCTTTTTCTAATTCATGCCCTCTTCCCTAATTATATACACACACGCATTACATTGCCAAAGGGGGACCAACCGATATAGTAGTCACCCCGAATATCCTCTCTACGAGTACTTCTTTTCCTTTTTTTTTTTCTTCACACAACTCACCTCTTCACTTATTCCTTTTTTTCTCTTATATCTTACTACTATACCTTCGTTTTTTTCTTCTTCTTTAGGAGGGTTTTATTTCTTCTTCGTTATATAACTATTTTTTCTTTATCATTAGTGTTTCATCCTTTCTTTTTTACTCTTTTCGTTTTCTTACTTTAATATTTAGTTTGTAGTTTGTTTTCTTATAAGCTGCAGAGACGCTAGAACAAGACTTATGAAGCCAAGAACAGAACAAAGACTATCAAATCAGTACTTTCCTGCCCGGTGATTTTGTTCCTAGAGAGAAGAATCGTGGGATGAGATGAAGGCATCAGATTGATAAGGGATGTGTACGTGAAGAGCAGAATCTTTGAGAATGAAATTCGATGACCTGACGAAAAGAGTAGGGTTCTTGGTGATGCAATCATGAAGTGCGGTTTCACATCACAGGCACTGCATTGTCGGAATACTGTTTTGATGTAGTAAATGTACATTTGTTGATTTCATGGTCTAACTCGTAGGTTCGAGCTGCCAATATAGTATAGCCAGGGGTTTCTCATCCAAATGGTAAGTAGTAGTAGTAGTAGTAGTAATTGCCACATCTCGACAACTTCCCAGCCCTGTTGAAGTACAATCTCCCTCTGCTGCCGAGGGAGAGTAGAAATACAAGTTTTTAAAAGACAACAAAAAACGCCGTACAATGCTCACAGGTGTATCGTACACGCACGCCACGTTCCCTCCTCTGCCCCAACACCAGAGATCCCATCCCTTCCCTCCTCTCGATTCGACCAGATGGCCTGCTCCTCGATTTCGGGTTCCAGGTGTCGTGTGCTTAATGAGTGCCGCACCCCCTCAACGGATGCGCACACTGTCGGCCTCAACAGGCGGCATAGCCACCTTCTTGGGAGGCTCAAACTTCTTCTGGGGGAGCACGCCGGCCATGCTGAGGATGCGCCACATGCGGTCCGTCGGCTGCGCGCCCACTCCGATCCAGTACTTGGCGCGCGAGATGTCGAGGTTGATGTCCTTGTGGAGCTCCTTGGGGCTACCGTAGGGGTCGGCCTTGGGGACGGGATCGTATGTTCCTAGGACTTCGAGAGGTTTGGAGTTGCGAGCGGTTCTGTTGTGGGAGATTCCATGTCAGCAAAATTGAAAAAATGTAGTTTCCTAGAAGGATTGATCCCCAGAGAGATGGAGATGAGGAAAAAGAAGAAAAGGAGGATGTATGGATTGCGTGCGTGTTGCGTGCGTGCTGTGTGTATGGTGTGTGTTCGTACCGTGCGTGAGAGACGACAATGTTGTAAAAGGGGAGGTTGCGACGCCCGAAACGGGCAAGGCGAATCTTGACCACCATCTTTTTCTTGTTTCGTTCGTGATGGCGGGGGGATTGATGAGGGTGGATGGGTTATTTGATGCGCGGCGCGTGGTTCGAAGCTTTTTCTGGCGAAGCATGTTCTCGGGTCCGGGGGAGAGAAATGGAGTTGGGAAGGGGAAAAAGTATCTACCCGATGTTTTACCGTGTTCCCGTCGACGCTAGTCCTGTTTTGGGTATATGTGTGGGTCTCGGAGCAATAACATAGATCATCAGTGTGATGTCAACGGTCGACATTTATGATTTCACTCACACGTTACGAAAACGTGGGTATAACAAACCGTCTTCTTTATAGTGAAGCCATCTTTTCTTTTTTGTCCTCTTCTTCCATCTCGTTCTACTTTTTCATCTTCAGTGGTGTAGAACTACACGTCGTATTCCGGAAAGTTCTCATAAGTCAAGTTTCTCAACCATGGCTGCTATCAAGGTGAGCATGACATGACCCCTCTCCCCTTTTTTCGACCGTCTACACACATGCGCAATTAGTTCCCCTGGCGTATAACCTTCCCTACTAGGTTACGTATGACATACGATACTGTATAGTATAGCTGACATGTATTGAAACAACGAAAAAAAAAGACGCTAGGAGCCAAGGCCGCTGCTGCTCTGGACCAAGAGCTCATGAGCACCTGTGCCTTCTCTATCGATCAACTCATGGAGTTGGCGGGACTCTCGGTCTCTCAGGCAGGTCAGTTAAGAAAGAGAACCACAATGGAAAACAAGGACTTGTTTTTCTCTATGAAATAAGAGAAGAACAAGAAAACAAGAGGGCTGACACATCTACGCTTCAGTCTATCGCGTGCAGCCACCTCAAAAGGGACGCAGGGTTCTCGTGGCCTGTGGTCCTGGAAACAACGGTATGTCTCATATACCTTCCATTTTGATACACACACACTAGTCTGGTTTCTAACTCGTCCTTCTTCTCCCTGCCTCCTAGGTGGTGATGGTCTCGTGGCTGCTCGCCATCTCTTCTTCTACGGCTACAAGCCTAGCATCTTCTATCCAAAGAGGAGCGGCAATGACTTGTACAAGGTGCGTTCCATTTTCATACCATCTGGGGGAGAACACAAACTCCCTCCGGACAATTTCTTTTTTGGAGTGAAATCATGCTTCTATTTTTTGTTTGTTATTCATTCATAATACCCTTTATACTCCCCGCCCCAATCCCTTCATTTCTAATGATCCGACCTTCCGACATGCGTATATATATCCATATCGGCCCGGCCCTATTCTTGCCAATAATGCTCTCATGATAATGACCAAAAAGACAAAGAAAAAAAGGACAAAGAAGAAGAAAAAAAGAAAGTCCAAGAAAATGCAGCAGAGACAAAACAAGAAAAGAGAGCAAAGAAAAAGAAACAAGACATGATGACTAATGACCGGCCCTTGACCATTGATATATAGAGACTGTCCAAACAACTCGAAGACCTTGAAGTTCCGTTTGTCGACGATTTCGTATCCGCCTTGGCCTCGACAGACCACGTCGTGGATGCTATTTTCGGTTCGTGATATTCGTTATCGTTCTACCCTTTCCCCTTCTGCTCCTGCTCCTTCTGCTCCCCCTTTATTTGCCACCGGCCATATTCGTACACAGTTTTCGTCGCAAGCGTTATATATTCTCCTTCGTTTTGGATGGTTGTGGAACTGATGAGACAAAAACAAAAACAGGCTTCAGCTTCTCCGGAGAAGTGCGAGAACCGTTCCCAGCAGTCATCAAGGCCCTGGAGACGACAAGTGTCCCCGTGACATCTGTTGACGCCCCTTCGTCCTGGAACATCGAGACTGGTCCTCCGGAGTCGGGTCTCGGCAGTAGCTTCATGCCTACAACTCTGATCAGCCTGACGGCTCCAAAGCCGTTGGTTAAACACTTCCGAGGCCGTCACTTTGTGGGTGGACGGTACGCACCCCTCCCCATGTTTCCTTTCCACCAGGGGATCGTTTTTTTCCCCCTTCGTAGTAATCGTTGTTGAGACTTTCGAGCTAACGTCTGATGTGTGCTTGTCTTTGTCGTGTCCAGTTTCGTGGCCCCCTTTATCGCGAAAAAGTATGGCCTCGAGATTCCAGAGTATGAGGGTATCGATCAGGTTGTCGAAGTGTCGCCAGAGGGTCAGAAGCTCTAAGGGGCGGGCCTCTTTTGACTCGGAAGTGTCTGTCCGTGCTGAGGCCATAGAGATAGATGAAGATTCTATGCTCGGTGGTTGGTTCACTCTTGCTTTCCCTTGACCATCTCTCCTTGCTTTACAGCCTTTTTTGATTGCCGTCGGTTACTGGTACTAGTAGTAGCACTAGTAGTGGCTCTCCTGGGACCCATCACATAATGTAGCAGCCACCCCTGAGACTGTTCGGACAGACAGGGCTGGGGCACTGCGACTCACGCATGTCATTGCGGACAATGACGAGTCCATCGGGACAGACTCGAGATACCGGGTGTAACTCATGGCAAAAGGCAACAAAGAGGAGGTACTCTTTTCCGCATACTGCGCATTGGGCCGTATACTGTGTACACATTTATCTCGTGATTGAATCCGTCAGGCTCATCTGGGTTGAAGAGGAGAAAGGATAGGACGCAGAGGACGTGATGTTGTGTTGTTTTCTCCCGTCTTTGTCGTCGTCTTCGTCGTTGTCGCTGCTGTTGCTGTTGATGATGATAATTTTCTTCTTGTTGTATTTGAAAAAGGGGAGGTAACAGTAGAGACGACTGATATATGAGAACGGAATCAAGAGTAAGGGAATGAACCGGAACTCCGGAGAGAAGAAAGTTTACGTCGGTCGACAAAGAAGTGACGAGTGGTAATGAGGGCATAGGAAGGGAATAAGAAGGTTTCCAAAGGTACCAGGACCAGGACCAGGACCACCCCCAGATCGAAAGTCTTCCCACAGCCCTGGAAGCATTTATAGAATGCCAAGACGCCCCGAAGAAGAACCTCCGGGCTGGGGAGGGGAAAAAATCCTCCCGGATCTGTACAACACGGCCTATTCACCCGAAATATCAAACCAGGGTGGGCCGGGAGGTGGTGGAGAAGGGTCTCCGGGAAAGGGGACAGGAGGCGGAGGCGGGAGGCGAAGGATGTCGCCGTTTGGAAGGATTTTCCTTTGGTTGTTTCAACAAGAGATCGAGATCCGCCTCCCAGAAAGCGAACTATGAGATTTCTTCTTTTTCTCCTTCCTCTTCTTCTTCCTCCTCTTCTTCTTCTTCTTCTCCTTCTACTCTAGGAGACGATGGAAGTAAAGAGAGAAAGAATGGGAAAATGGGCCAAGGGTGGGTGTGGTGGGAGGGATGGAAGACGGGTAGAAACGTTGTAAACGTCGGGTCCCAAAACGGTAGAGAGACCGAGAAACGTGGTTGGCTCAGATGCTTATAAACGGAGATTCTGTAGGACAGACTAAAACGTCTCGTCGTATCCTCGGAAGAGAGAGACCTCGGAGAGTAGAGAGGGAGAGAACAGAAAGAGCAGGAGAAGGAGAGTAGTCGAAAGAAGAGAGAGAGAAGTAGCACTGCCACCACAACATTGATTTCTCCCCTCGAGGAGAAGAGAAACAAGGAGGAACCACAGAAATACCCGTTCAGAAGAGTGAGAGAGAGATCCCCTTTTCCTCTACAAATAGAGGGGAATAAGTAAGTACCCGTAGTGTGGATGTTTTCGCCTTCACCAGCAAGAGGACTGTGATGACATGGTCTTGCCTGCTCTTGGTTTTTTTTTCCCTCTCTCTCTCACAACACACACTCGCACACTCAACACAGCAAAGGGAAAGAAGGGGGGAAAAAAAGGCTTTGTGTGTGTACCCGTTACGCAAAATCAACACGTTAGTACATGTAAATGGGGGGGGGGACAGAGATCGAGGGAAAATATTTTATTATTAGTAGTAGTATTTAATTTTCTGCGCGCGAGCGCCCAGCCCTGGCAAGGGCCCCCCAGAAGAGGGGACAGGCGGCATATTTACTTTTGAACAGGTTAGGAATTAGCAAGTTAGTAGCAGTGTAGTAGCAGCAGAGAGGGAGGGAGAGAGAGTGATCTCTGACTGTTCGTCTCTGTGGTGTGTGGTGTGTGTGGTGTGTGTGGTGTGTGTGAGTACCCGCTGTCACTCCTTCATTCGTATGTGTTGCGGAGTAAGAGAGAGGAGCGAAGGTGTGGTGCTTTTGATGGTGCCGGTAGACGCGCATATGGCAACGGAGCAGATGCTCCGGACAGAGCCTAATTGGTCGGCTGAGCTGACTCCGAGCTAATGACAATTTGGAGAACGGTAAGGACCCGCTTTTCCCTATCTCAGTCTTATTAACCGCTCTCTCTCTTTCTCTCTCCTCCCTTTCCCTCACACACACACACACACACACACACACAAGGCCGAGATTTTCGCTGTTGGTAATACTAAAACGATTCTTTGTTGAACCGAGTTGCATTAGGCCGGTCAAAGTGCAAACCGAGAAAGAGCACGGAGCAATGATGCGAACAACAAAAAAGGAAATACAGGAACCACTAACAACAAAATGGGTCCCAACTAAACCAAGGACTTGGTTTTCGCTCCCAGTGGAATGGATTGGCAAAGGACAACATGATGTATTGTTATAGGAAAGTCTACACGAACAACAGGTATGTACTCCTGTAACCCAAGAACCCGCTTACCTGCCTGTGCTGTGTTTTCTTGTGTAACCTTTTCCAGCTCCTCGAGCATGACTACATGGACCGAGCACGGAGTACGGAGTAGTAGTAGTAGTAGTAGTAGTGGTAGTAGTAGTAGTAGCAGTAGTAGCAGTAGTAGTAGTACTAATACGAATGGATGATAGGATTCCATGACATGGCGCCATCCTTGCTTGCCCTTCCCCCCTCTCGTCTCTTGTTCTCGAGTCGTTGGATGACTGTCAAGGGAGTGAGTATATCAGTAGTACATAGTAGCAGTGGTGGTACACACATCTCAGCCCGCCCAAAGTTGCCAAGTACGCGTACGTCCATTCTTCCCAACCGGCGCTTAAAGGAGGGAAACCCTGACAACCATGGACCCTGGAGATCTATACTTGTACCCTCTCCCCGAGCCGCGAAATAGCGAAACGTATGCTGTACCATGTTATTCCAGTAGTACCAAAAATTCCGTCCCGTTCGGCGGTTCCGGAGGATGCCCCCAACAGTTGTCGTTGTGCTATATAAACGGGGTAAGAAAAGTACATGTACTGTAAGTAATCCATTGTTGGACTCGTAAACAGTAAGAATGAGAGATCCCCCTCTTATATGTGGGTCCTAGTTACACTTTGCCAAGACAATAAAGGACCCTAGTGCGGGAGAGCGAGAGAGAGAGTGAGAGAAATGGAAGCATCTGGCATCCTCAAGCATCAATCGTTGTTGAACTTGCTCTCTGTTAGCAAACTACGAGTACAGCCAGAGACAGAGAGAGGAGAGCGACCAAGGCCCCGAACCCTCAAAGACCCACCAATTTTCTGAATAGGTTTCCTGTCCACTCTGCGGAGAGGGAGCTTTCTCCGATGAGGTCACTAGTAGCTTGGTGTGGTAATAGAGTACGAGTAGTAGGTAGCAGGTGTTATGTACATACATGTATGTATATATGTATATCCCGTATACCAATGATATCGACTGTAGCAGTGAGAAAGAGAGAGAAAAAAGGTTGATGATGCCTGACACTTTGCTGTACTCATACAGGTATGATGTATGCTTCAATGTACCAATGACGCCGCTCTTCTCTTGTTTGTTGATCCCCCTCCCCCCATCCCCCTTTGTGAGCCACCATTACATCTCCGTACATCATTGCCTCTCTCTCTTTATGAGCGAAAAAGGGGAGACGCTATGATATAACTCGTGGGACAAGATGCAGTCTTTTTAGTGGGTTCATGTGGATGACGAGCCTCCCTCATCCCCCGCTTTCGCTGAACCCTGTCGATGTCAAATACGGCCTACATGGTACATGTAGTGTAGTAGGACTCGCACATTGAGGTCTACGGAGTACGGACACAGGTGAAGAGGTACTACTCGTAATATCATTCTGTGGCGGTGTGGCGGTGTGGCGTATTACACACATGTATAGACTAGTAGTTAGTAGTAGCAGTAGTACGGAGTAATACATTACTAGGGGACGGATCAACGTCCGTCAACTCTCACGAGGCAAACATCACCAAAGCAAAAAGACAAACAACACAATACAACACAAAAACAGAAAATAGTACAAGCGTGGTAATATACTACCTGTAGTATATGAGTTGTTTGATCTGCAAATACGAAAAAAGGACTACAGTCGACCGGTACGAGTTCCGGACGACGAGATTGGAAGATGTGCATTACATACATACATATCTGATATGTAAACATGCGACAAGAGGCAACACTTTTGCCACATATTACCCTATATGTGTATATGTGGTATGCCTTTTTTTTTTTTTCGCCATCCAGCACGAAATGGGAATTCGGGGGAATGGCATGAATCATTTGTCGGCCCCATGCAACCGTCCGGCCTTTGGGTTTTTGTCTTGCGGCTGTGCATACCAAATCAAATCGGGGAAATACTGTATAACTGCTGCTGCTGCCAGTCATGGTACTGTAAATCTTCAGAATTACCCACATAAACTATGACGCTCGAGTTTCTAATCCTACAATGTGTGTCTTGTCTCTACATGTATGTACAGTTGTGTATGTTGCACCCTACCTTCTCCCTATTGTGGATGGTTCTAACAGAACACACCCCGTCTCCCCCCCCCAAATTTGAAATACAAGACGAAAAAAAAAAGAAGAAGAAAACACCTCATCTAGTCGACATATACCCTACAGTTGATCCTCTCAAAGATACCCTCCCTCCAACCGAGCAGACCGAGCTGAGCCGCCCCCGGCCCAACGACGACCTGCCCAACCACCGAGGCCAGCGAGGCCGTCACAGCCTCCGTCGTGGTAATGTAACCCCTCGAACGCATGTCCATGACGCGATACAGGCTGTGCACCAGCACCGACGTTGCGTTCAGGAGCATGTCCCACTGGAGAAGCAGGAATATCTCACCAGCCGTCGTCGTGTCCGCGTGCTGGGGCGCCCCAGGCATCAACGACGCCCGCAGATTCCCGTATACGCCGGAGAGGCCGACGTGGAGGTTGCTGGGTGTCGTCGACCAGACGCGGTACAAGGTCCAGAAGTGGGATATGGCAGCCATGGCCGCTCCGATGGCGAAAACCATCTTCATGGCTAAGTGGGCCGGTCTCTCCTTTTCCCCCTCCTCCTCCTTCTTCTTCTTCTTCTTCTTCTCGTCCTGCTTCTCCTTGTCATGTTGGCTTGCATCGAAAGCAGCAGCAGCAGCAGCAGCAAAAGTTCTAGATGATCTGCTGACGACGACCTTGTAGATCACGTAGGTAACGACCCCGACGTAGATGGGCGACGCTTGCCACACGGCCGTCGTGGTCCTCTGCCAGACATCCCTGTCCGCGTGCTTCCACAGCATGAGCACGGACGGAAGGACGAAGCCCAGACCCGCGGCTGGCCCAATGGCCGCGACGACAGCCTCGGAAATCGCCTGCCCGCCTACGGTTCCACGCGAATCGCGGTAGACGTGCTCCGCCGCCGATGCGAGGTGGTACAGGGGGGCGATGCGTCCAACGCCTAAGACCTGGTATGCGGCTCCGAACAGGGTCGATCTAGATCTCCATTGTTTCGTGTCAGGTCGCACCGTATATCTTGCATAAAAATACCACATACATACACGAGGAAAGCTAGAGAGGAAAGCCAGAGGGAGAGAGAGAGAGAGAGAGAGAGAGAGAGAGAGAGGGATGTAAACGTACAGGGAAGTCGGTAACCCCGTCGTGCTGGTCCGGTACGACTCAACCGTCCAGTCAACCGTCGTGGCGACGACCAACGACATGAACGCCTGCAGAAGTACATGATACCCCGGGCTCTCGTCGGCCAAGGCCACCCCGAACACCGACACCAGCGTCGACAGGAACCCGTCCAACGACTCGATACCAGTATACTTCTTCCTCAGGGCGCCGCCCGCAAACGAAGAACCGGGAACCTGGCTGATGGGCGTGAGCACCCTGCCCGACACCACCCACAGCGCCGCCTGGGTCAGCAGCACGGCCCCCGTCACGAGCAATCTGGTCGATGTCGATAGAGGGGTGGCCGGGAGCTCGTCGTGGAAGGGCACCGTGTGGTGGCGCCGCACCATCGGCAGACCCTCTATGCGGGAGGCGCCGGCGCACCTGTCCGCCACCATCTGGGTCAGATTGTCTGTGTCATAGAGCCGGGAGAAGGGGATGCCTGCGAGGGCCCAGAGGGGTGTGGCCATGGCTTGTAGCTGCTGGAGGTCGCGTGATTCCTGGACGAGCGACGACACGCGCTCGGCGCGGTCGGCCTGCGTGGCCGAGAAGACGGTCTCGATCTCGCGTGTGGTCCAGTCCTTGTTCTTGTCTGACAGGAGGTTGTTGACGAAGCTGGCTGCTCCCTCGATGGCACTGTTTCCTCCTTGGCCGGATATGGGGTGGAACTATGGTGTGCGTGTGAGTGTTAGAGAAAGAAAGGAAGGAACTCTAGGTACGTGGATGTTGGGTATGTATGTACCTTGTGAGATGAGTCGCCAATGGTCATGATACGACCATAGTGCCACTTCTCGAAGACGTGCTCGTGCAGCGGGGTGAGGGTGGAACTCATGCGGGCGGCGTAGATGTCGCCGAACCTCACCTCGGGGGTGATTTGGTCCTGCGCGTGCTCCTGCGCCAGCCTCTCCTCGTCATCCTTGGTGTACCGGGGTATACTGTTGCCGTGCAGACAGGCAGGTAATTTGTGGAAGAGGAAGAAGTACACGCGGGACTGAGGCCCCGTCACGATGAGGTACGAGTACCCCGTGCCATAGGTGTAGTGGATCCCCCCGACGAGCGCGGCGACAGGGCTGGCGATGCCAAAGATACACTTATATGAGCTGGGCACGGCTGACCACTCGTCTGCAGGGAAGTAGCCGGGCGACAAGTCGTTGCCCAGCCGCCACATCTCGCTGCGCACGGTGCTGTAGATGCCGTCGGCGCCGATGAGGATGTCGCCGCGGAAGGTGTCCCCCCTGGCCGTGGTCACCTCGACGGCCTCGTCGCCCACGAGGTTGACTGACACGACTCTTTGGCCGACGTGGATGGAGTCCTTGCTCTTGAGCTTGTTGTATAGGATCTGCAGGACTGTCTTTCTGTCGATGAAGACTGTGGAGAAGGATATCCTGTACGTGCAGGACTTTGTAAG
The DNA here is from genome assembly GCA_900188565.1 of Geosmithia flava. Classification (NCBI taxonomy): domain Eukaryota; kingdom Fungi; phylum Ascomycota; class Sordariomycetes; order Hypocreales; family Bionectriaceae; genus Geosmithia; species Geosmithia flava. The sequence continues at coordinate 215,857 of FYEV01001555.1, read as the reverse complement.
TCTTTTACTTTACATTGGGATTTGGTGTATATGGAGAGACAGACACACAGAGAGAGAATGACAGACATAGACACAGAGACACGCACATAGAGGGAGAGATAGAGGGAGAGATAGAGGGAGAGAGAGGGAGAGAGAAAGAAAGAGAGAGACAGAAAGGGAGAGAGAGAAAGAGAAACAGAGAGAGGAGTGTTATTTACCTCTCTGTAAGCCTATTGACGACATCATCCTGGTGGGTGAACAGAGAGCCATCCGGTGCTCGAAGGTAGGCGTCGTCTACAGGCAAGTCGACATGCGAGTATATCTCATCGGCGCAACCCAGCTGGTCGAGGATCCGAAGGCCGTTGGGCAACACGCCTATGCTGGCGCCGATCTGAGGGGCGATGTTGTCGTGCGCCTCCAGGAGGATGTATCGGACTCCGAGTCTCTCGAGCGTGTTGGCCAGTGTGAGGCCGGTGATGCTGCCGCCCACAATGAGGACAGTACGATCAGAGTTGGTCATGGTTGAATATACATTGATGTATGGTTGAATGTATGGTGGTATACTGTCCAATATGTGGCTCTAACAGTCTGAGAGATGGAAAAAGAAAACAACAAGAAAGTTCAATAGGTATTTATATAGCATCACGTCTTGAACTGCTCATGCTTTCACATCGCGAAGCAGACAAGGGACCGAGAGGTCCCCGTATAAGAACCCCCGGTATGGTGAAAACCCCCGAGCGTCCCGAGCCATTTTGGTGATTTATTGAAAGGAGACCTCTTCAGTGTAATAAAACAAAGTCGATATCATTGACCAACAAGTCCAACATGGTGAGATGCAAAGAGGACTAGGGGTGGGTGTGAGTATGTGTCGAGGTCAATAGCTGCAACGCCATTTCTGCATATGCACGTGTATAAACACGAATTTCAATCTACTACTTGTCAATCGATTCTGGAAGGTGGGAAAGGGATGGATGCCCTGATAACCCCCGTTAATACGTGTATCCTCAAACAAAACAAAAAACATGCACCGAGAAGTTGGCAGGATCCATGGTCGCTCTTTACGATTACATGCAATATAGGCCAATACGAGTGCAGCCATGGACGTATTCGTCCTTCGCTTAGAGCTCAGACTCGATCTCATCAAATCAGGAACGGGAGTTCCCGATGCACAAAGGCTGCACCAGTACTAATAGACGCCCGAATCGGAGCACCTCGAAGTATATGTATGTAGTCTGATGTTGACACCATCAATCATTGCTACTATTTATGGTAGTGATAATAGTCGTACACTGTCGGCACCTCAGCTTCCCTTTTTCTCCCGCCGCTTTTTTTGCTTTTCTTGATAAAAAAAAAACATGTCACTAGGTGATGAGATCTAGTTCATATTCTCTGGGTCAGGCGAGGGGGGGTCGCAAGGTTTTGTCAAGTTTTAATCGACGTACGGGCCACGCGGATAAATTCATTGGGGATACGGTCCGATTCCGATCCTACGAGTTGGATGTTGCATGGGGATATTGAATCCGCCAAGATACGACGGCGGGTTGCAGCACATGGCATGACATTGAACCTGGAACATGCAGGGGGGGGAGGGATGGTGTACGAGTATTAACCAACACCGTTGAATACTTGGAAAGAGGGAGAGAGGGAGATGAAAGAGAAAGAAAAAAAAAAGTTGGCGACAGTTGCTTGCAATACGATACCAATCGTCGTAAATTATATAGACCAGATATCTCTTTACAAGTGAAGCCAACATGGGGATGGGGGGGAGGAGGGGGGCATTCCACCTTTTCTACCCCGTATTATGCACTTACACAGTCCGGTCGGGGATCAGACCCACATTATACGGTGTGCTGCCAACTTCCAAGCTAGAACCTACGTTGATACATTAGTATAATCGGGGAAACCAAGTAGATCCCCCCATCATGATGCATGTTGGAAGATAACATAGGGAGAGGGGGGGAAGACTGATTCCACTTCCCCGCGGGGCTATGCTGCCGACTGTGCACATGGGGAGATGGGGGTTCTTGTAGATGTGATTCCTCATGTATGTGTACTGGGTCCCCCCCCCCGGCCGATATCTTTATTAACACGGAAATATGAAACGACTTGGCTATAGAAGGAAAGGTTCGGCCCCCAATCCTCTAACTCCGTTTGGTTCTCAATCTTCTCATTTTGTCGGATTGATCGACAAGAGTTTCTCCAAGCAGCCTCGACTTCAGCTCTGACGAGGGGTGTAGTATGCTTGCTCGACGACATAGCTGATATTTGACATGTCTGTTACATCGCTAATGCTACCCTGTATGAGATCTAGGACGTCTATTCGGCTTTGGTCAAGCGTGTTCTGTCTATTTGTACACAGCCTGCACGGTTAGCTGAATGGGGGGGTGAAGACTTCCATTGGCAGTCACATCTAGAGACACATGCTCGCCCACTCCCAGTGATGCTGGACCCAAGGGAGAAGAAATTCTCCCCAAGACCGTATGAGGAAGCGCATCACGTCGTTCTTGGGGGCTAGACGCATCATATCACAGCGTATACGTATTGTTGCCGTGTTACTTCCCAGCGTAGCCTGGATCTTGGACCTCCCGCAGCTGGCATTGAATCTTGGTCCCACATCTTGAGGTTATCGCTGGGAGAACGATTCAACGCAGGGGACTATCAGCCCCAGAGCCGGTCTCCAGGTCTAACGGCGAGACGCTGTATACCAGACTTGGCCGGCTCACTGCCGTATACGGGCATATTCTTCTTGGAGTGGATGTGAATTGGCAAGTGAGTCGCCCATCTTTTCAAGTCTCTGTCCATGCCCATTGCGGCACCTACATGTAGTCCAGGGTAGACAGATGTGGATGATGAGTCGTCCGCCTTTTGAAACGACTTCAAAGAAAGAGACGCCATGCCACGAATGTCGTTCCAGAAACAGATCGTAGTAAATGGAGAGCAAAGAAGTAGAGGTGGCATAGAGGAGGATGGTGACGAGGCTGAGGACCTGGAGAAGATGGAATTACTGAGGGCCAAGTACGACGTCGGCGCAGCACCAACCCCCCCTCGCGCCCTTGGTTACATGCAAATAACCGCACGTAAATATATCCAGGACCAGTGCACCATAGCTCATTGTCGTTTTTTTTAATAGCCTTCTGCAGGATCGGTCGCACAGCATGTTGTTCGAGCGAATTACGTGTCCACGATAACAGATGCCATCGCGCCACCCGTGTGTTACCCTGCATCACACCGGGTATATCAATCCGGCTTCATTGCCCCGGCGGCTGAGATGTCGGTTGCCGTCCGGGTCCGGCGTCTGTACATCAATTCCATCCGACGTCGGTCGGGGATATATCGAACGACTTGCGTGTTTCATCATCGCAAAAGTTACTCAGGCAGTTTACATGGTAGTCGTGAGATTTCTCTCGACTCCATTGCACGTGTCCATCTCAACGTTTGGCCTGCGTAGGCCGTTCTTCTTCTTCTTTTCAAGTTGTGAACAGTCATTCGACGTTGCCTGCCATGTCCGGGAGTGTACACGCATGCAGGGTTGACAGCGTACGACAGCATCGACGTCGAGGCCAACTCACAGCGTGTACCTTGTCCTTTCTTCTCATGCCATTCTCGTATTGGGCCATGTTGGGAGCATTGAACACTCACGGGACCTGTGGGGTTTAGAATCCATCGACGTGTGTCGGAATGACCCCAGGTCCCGGGTATCTGGCCAATGTTGAGCTCAGACAGTGGGCACATTGCCCCGACAAAGTCCACGACGTTGTAACAGGATTGCATCTGTCCGCTTACCGGGCACATTGCCGTGAGACGGTGCAAGAAGTACTAGACTTTCTCAGCCACACGTGAGAGGGCAGAATTTCTCTCTCATCATCGCTGGCCCGCGGTGCGCACTTCGCCGTGGGTAGTCGTGATAGAGCCAGCTCATCTCGTCATGGCGCCATTCGTATATCGAGGGACACGCACTGCACCCCCCCGAGGTCCGAGTTGGCAGACGAGTAGCCGCAGCACATACTCACAGCCCGGGGCACTCGTCTCTGCTAGAGGGAAGAAAAAAAAAGACATAAATGAGGTCACAATGGAGACAAACGTGTCCTCTCAGTGATGAACACCGATCACGCATCTTTTCCCCATCATTGCCCGCACCGACCATGACGTGCTTCTTTCTCCCCTCCTCCTCCACCTCCCCAGACGCCACATCGACGAGTTCCTTTGCGGGTTACCCCGGAACCATCCACTTCCCGGGGATGTTCCTGGGGCTGGATGGGGGAGAATGGAATCAATTCTCGTACCTGTACTTTATGCCGACTCTAACCAGGTGGTCAGGACAGATCCAACCTTGAGCGGAGTACATGACAATGCGGGGAAAAAGGGGGAGGAGAAGGGCCAAGGGCCAAGAAAAAAAGGACCATTGCTCCAAGAGAGATGGAGGAAACAGGTCAAATCCCCGCATGTCGCCTCGTCCAATTTTGCGGGGGTTAGGTCTGTTGGGAGTGGTCCTTGCTTGGTAAAAAAAGGATTACTATGTGTCATGGTTTCTTTTCTTCCGCATGGTGTGGTTATGTCTCCGCTTGTTCTCGGCCGGTCTGATGGTGTTTGTCTTTGTGCGGAGTACTTGGTACAGGTTACGAAGTATTCAATGGCTCTGGCTGTTTGTTGGAGAAGGAGAAAAAAGGTCTCGATGAGTCTAGTCATGTAGTAGTAGTAGTCTGGATTTGGGACCTTGCTCCAAAACGATTTTGAAGGAGAGAGGAGAATATCCCGTTTTTTTTTTACCCATTGACGATAGCCGGACGAACAGGACGGGCGCCAATTGATGGAAAACAAGTTCTCCCAAGGGAACGATTCGTGCCCAAGAGTTGAGCTCCAGTCTTATGACAGGCTGGTATTGACAATCTTGCGCCCTCCCTCCCGAAACCAAAAACGTAATAGAAACATGGTTCCAACCCCAAAAATGTTGCGGGGATTCGGTGGGGTAAGAAAAGAGATGGTGAATGAGCCGAAAAAAAATAATCATCCGCGGGGGGTGCTTAATTGTCGTGGCGTGATGGAATCTTGACTTGAATGTCGGTAATAGATTATCTCTTCCATATCTTTATCAAAGTCTTGATTTCATGATTGAACAAGGGGAAGAGAAGAAGAGAGAGAGAGAGAGAGAAACGCGTGATATTTTGTCATGTTGGTTGGTTGCTTCTTCTCTCTCTGATAGGAATCATGGTCCGACCTCAATCTCAAATTTCAAATCCGGTATGTTCGTATATCTGCGATAGAAAAAAAACAAGGTTCTTCCTTGGAAATCCCCTGCCCCCTTGGAAGGGAGGCAAATATTGGATCATGGAGATATCGTATAGACATTCGGTTGGTTCGTAGTGTATGACGATGATGTAGTTCTGTCAGGTAGTTCCCAGTGTCGTACGAGAAATGAATGGGGATCCGTGCCCGCCCGTGGCCCGTGGCCCGTGGCCGGTGGGTAAATGGAGACTTCTCTGGAGGAATCTTGTGTCAGCGGAGATGATGGAAGAGGGACAGGACAGGAAAGGAAACATGGGGGCGGACCCTTTTAATTTGTTCAGCCGAAGCCAAGCGGCCGCGATAGGCGATGGGTTGATAGGGACTACTCCGTACGTACAGGTAGGTACTGATAGATACTGATAGGCTGTATTACTGGTGGTAGGCCATCAGCTAATCTGTATAATGTTAGTAGGTAATATGGAGTACTACCTGCTACGACTATCATGCAAAGTGATAAGACGTCTACGAGTACAGGCAAGGGGACAGGAACAGGCCCGCAATTGACTGACGAGAGAGGTTTTTGGTGAATGCTCCGAAGTTCCGAGCTTTTTTTTTTTGTGTGTATATCCCGTATCGTACCTATTACGACTTGAGGATTACGTCGTTTGTTGGAGTACGGAGTACGAGTACAGGGGAGTGTGGATGCAAGTTGGATGATGATGATGCAGGGCTGGGGACATTACCAGGATGGACGTGGTTAGACTGCCCGGGTTACGGAGTAGTAGACTGGAGTACAATGGACAAGGATGTTTGAAGCCAGGACCAGGTTCCAGATGTATGACGAATTAGTCTGGGGGGATCGTTCCCTTGAAGTTGTTGAAGAAACGGCAGGATCGGGACGGACTCTTGCCGAGAAGCGTGAGTGTGTGAGTGCGTGGTCACTGTGGTGTGTGTGAGTGCGTATCATACCTGTAGATACATGATACATGTAGTAGATATCGCTGCAGGGTCCAGAAGTCTAGGTCAGACTTGGTCAGTGGAGACGATGGAAGAGAGAGACTTGAAGGCTGGAGGCTCCGGAGAGGGACAGAGTGTGGAAGAGGGAGCGGTTTCTATCGGCATTTCCCCCAGATGCTAGTGTATGGAGAAAGAAGATAGATAGGCGCATTCGGGGGCCAAATGGTACATACGGGTAGTAGTCGTACATGTAGTCCAGGCATGACTTTAACTAATTGTGGTAATATCTCTTGGGGGAAATACGCATACTCTGTACTGCAAACACACAAGAACTGGACACTACGGAGTACATGGTACAGAGTACAGAGTACGAGCAGCACAGGCACAAGTGAGATAAGACTTGAATTGACGCACGGTCTGGATCTTGGCCTGAGCTTCTAGAAGGGCGCATTGTACGTACGAGTACTCGGTAGTACTGCTAACAATAAAGACGACTACTAATACTAGTAATAAGTAATACAGAGTGTACGAGTACGGAGTAGAGGCAACATGAAGAATGTGGCCATTACGTACAAAATTCACGTTAGTGGTGGGTACGAGACTCTTGCCAAGACTGTGTTATCGCGGGGAAAGATACAGTACATTCAGTCCTTATGACTGACTGTATGACTATATCTCATAGTTAATAGAGTACATGTAGTACTACTCCGTACATGTCCATAGTAGCACTAGTAGGGCTACATACACACACAAACACACACCACACACACAGTTCCAATCCTTCATGATCAAAAGGTGTCGCCTATAAACTCGTACATACGAGAATATTAGTACAGAGTACCCTGAATACTGCATTAGTCCAAATAAGGGTACTATCCAGTAGTCGTTTGCTATAGAAGCTTGGCCCGAGTCTAATGTACCATGGCCCATGTGCCGGGGGGGGAATCACACACAACTCAAAGAGGGGGAGGAAGAGTCAAGGACCCATGATCAACCATCCATCATCCACTAGGTTCCATCCACTACAGCCTGTGAGTCTTTACGAGTGGTATTTAGGTAGTATCCGTAGTCAAGTCAAACCAATTGTAGTAAGAAAAATACATGACCCATCTCCACTTTACCTTGCCGAATATCGTTTGGGCTTATCTCTTACCCTTCCTGGATTTGATACCAGTTACATGTATGTACTAACCTTGACACACACATGCGCGCGCGCGCACTTGTTTGCACTCCCTCATATGTTCTCCGCGCCCTATGAAAACAGATTAGATGTACAATGAGATAAAAAAAAAATACGAGAGAGAGAAGAACCATACAGAGAGAGAGAGAGGCAGTGTTATATCAAGGTTCCCTTTTTTTTCTTCTTACTCCGCACGGTCTATCCGCCCCTCCTTTTCGGTTCAAAACGGCCTTTTCTTCACATCCTTGAGCCTTTTTGATCTAGTCATTTATCTTATTGTATTTTTATTTTATTTTATCTTTGATCTTCTTTTTTTTTTTTTTTTTTACTACTCGTACTTACTAGTAGTCGTAGTCATATTAAATAAATCCTTCCCTCTCTCCCACCACCCATTTTCCCTTTCCCTTTCCTTCCCTTCCTCTCCACCATCGAGACATTGTCAATTACACAACACACACACACACACACACACAATGTCTGCCGAGAAGGATTTCGACGCAAGCTCTGGTGGCCCTACAAAGGATGAGGAGGGTCACCTCGATATCGAATTGGCACGAGCCAACAGCAATGTCGAGTTCAACTTGGCCACGCAGAGCGAGCAGCTCGAGCGTGGTCTCAAGAGTCGTCATATTCAGTTCCTCGCTCTGGGTGAGTTTCATATTTGCACACCAATGATATATATACACGACGACATTTGAACACTCTCGCCTTCTCGACTCATACACACATATACACACAAGACACATACGACACACACACACACACATACACGCATATATACACACACACACAAACAAACACCACACAAATGATCACAACTAACACACATCCCAGGCGGTGCAATCGGTACAGGACTCTTCGTCGGCTCCGGAGCCATCCTAGCGGCATCAGGCCCAGCCGCCCTCTTCATGGGCTACCTCTCCATGATGATAGTAGTATGGTGCATCATGAACGCCCTGGCCGAGATCGTCACATACCTGCCCATGCGAGGCATCACAGTGCCCTACTTCGTCGACCGGTTCGTGGACCCGAGTCTGGGATTCGCCGCGGGGTGGAACTACTGGTACGCCTACGCGATGCTGGTGGGCGCCGAGGCCGTGGCCGCGGGAATCGTCATCGACTACTGGAACCCGCCGGTGCACATCGCCGTGTGGATCGCCATCGTGCTCCTGGTCATGCTTCTGCTCAACATCCTGGCCGTCAGCCTGTTTGGCGAGGCCGAGTTCTGGTTCGCCAGCATCAAGTTCATCACCATCATGGGTCTCATCATCCTCGGCTGGGTCATCTTCTTCGGCGGCGCGCCGGACCAGACGAAAGTCCGCGGCTTCACGTACTACCAGAATCCAGGGGCGTTCAATCCGTACCAGGCCAAGGGGGCGGCGGGCAATTTCCTCGCCTACTGGCACGCCTTCGCGTCGGCGGGCTTCGCCTTCATCACCTCGCCTGAGCTCATCGCCACGGCGGCCGGAGAGACCGTCGCGCCCCGTCGCAACATCCCCAAGGCGGCTAAGCGCTTCACCGTGCGTCTCGCCATCTTCTACGGCTTCTCGTCCCTGCTCATCGGCATCCTCGTCCCTTACAACCACCCCGACCTGGTGGGCAACTCGTCCGACGCGGCCTCCAACGCTGCTGCCTCGCCCTTCGTCATCGGCATCCGCCAGGCGGGCATCCCCGTGCTGAACCACATCATCAACGGCGCCATCCTGACGTCGGCCTGGTCCGCCGGAAACTCGTTCCTGTACAGCGGGAGCCGTATCCTGTACTCGCTCGCGCTCAAGGGCCAGGCGCCCCCCATCTTCCGCCACGTCAACCGCAACGGTGTCCCCTGGCTCGCCGTCCTGGCCACCTGGGCCGTCGGCTGCCTCGCCTTCCTCAACGTCTCCAACTCGGGCGCCAAGGTCTTCACGTGGTTCATGAACATCTCCACCATCTCGGGGTACGTCGCCTGGGTCGTCGTCCTCATCACCTACATCCGCTTCCGCAAGATCATGGGCATCCGCGGCCTGCTCGACCAGATGCCCCTGCGCACCCCGCTCCAGCCCTACATGTCGTACTTTGTCCTCTTCCTCGTCGTCCTCCTCACCCTCACCAACGGGTTCCAGGTCTTCATCCCCAAGAACTGGAACGTCAGCGACTTCCTCGCCGCCTACGTCACCATCCCCATCTTCTTCGTCCTGTACTTTGGCCACAAGCTGTGGTTCCGCACCCCGCTCCGCATCCCCATCGACCAGGTCGATGTCCTCACGGGCAAGAAGGAGATGGATGATATGGCTGCCCTGGATGAGCCGCCTATCCCGCGTAACTGGGTCGAGAAGGTCTGGTTCTGGCTTACTTAGAGAGAGAAGCTGGTCATGAGTTGATTTTTTTTTTGAATATTGTATATATTGCGTGGGAAATGGCTTTTCTTTTTAGGATAGATTTGGCAAAAATGGGTTAGCTTTGATTATCAATCATATCATTCTTTGATACTTTTTACTTTGACACTTTGATACTTTCGTGCTCGTGCTGTTTTCAATACTCTGATGATATGTTTTGGTTATGAACTCTTGTTTGAATCAGGTACACTCATTTTGATACTCTGTTTGGATACCCCGTTTGAAACTCCAGTGTCTGTTTGATACCAACTTGCGTCATTTATACGTGTTTCGAATCTCACCCTGTTGTGTTTTGCATGAGATTCATCGTATCTTGTCTTGAAGAATGGACAAGTGGAAATCGGCACGTTTTTCCGTACTACGAGCACTACGAGTATTATTGATGATAAGTACATGTTATAAACTGACTACTCAGACGCATCGTGTTTCATCCAAGGACCCCAGCACTTGATCCGGTAAACTCGGCTCTACAAACCCTGGTTTGGTGTTTTGGCTAGCAAGTTGGAAAGGTTTGGTTTCGGACTTGAACTCGTACTCGTTCGTAGTACCTAAGACAGAGTCAGAGACTGAGTTGTGGCTGTTTGCATTGCCAATAGTCGGATGCGCATCATGTGGCGTAACTCGTACAGTACCACTCCGTAACGACGCTCAGGTTGCCCTTGCCGCTGAGCCGAGGGGGGTGAGGAGACGCAGATGCTTGGCAGGGCGAGAAAGAAAAAAAAGAAGAAGAAAAAAAAAAACGCCACACAAGAGTGTTGTGCATTATTACTATTTACGAGGACGCGTAGGACGATGATGGTAAAGCCACATGGGCGTCGTACGAGTACATGCGGTTTACCGATTCTTCGTACTAGCCAATGCAGCATTGATTATATTAACATGGGAGGGAGGGTTTTGTTCATGTTTACCATAGAAGAGGGCACTTTTGTCTGACCATGTGCAGCGCGTAGTAGTAATAATTGCCCTATAGTAATAGTCATTACCACCGCTAATGCCCATTCTCTTGGCTATTTGCGACGCGTGATCAACAAATGCCATCTTGTCACCACGGCTTGTCGCCACGACATTGTTGGTTATTATTACTCCGTACCCCTCTCATGGACACGACAATATGCAAGCCAATTCGGCTACTCGTAGTTACGACCATGTGCGAGTGATACTACTCCGTAATACAGGTAACACTAGTACTCCGTAGTAGTAGAATAAGAAATTAGGGATCCGACCCCGGAACAAGGTCAATGCAAAAAGAGAGAGGGAAAAAAAAAAAAAGTGCCAAGGAG
>FYEV01001555.1:189652-204840 GCA_900188565.1 Geosmithia flava | reverse complement strand
GGGGGGGGGCAGGAGAGAAGAAGAAAAAGTGGCAGGGGTCCATGGTGGGATGTGTGACCTGATGTCGCGACGACCAATGATTCAAGTCCTTGAGGGAAATTACCTTGCATGCGCTGCTTGGGATGCGCTGCTTTAGATGATTTTTTTTGCGCCAAAATGCTGAAGCGGTGTCAGTTGCCCCTCTCCCGTGGAAAAGAGAATACAGACACTGCATGCAAATTCTCAACCCTAGATGAGTTGTACGGCAGACCGTATTTGAAGAATGCACGAGTTGTACAGCATAGGTGAGGGGTCCAATGAGGGGGGGCAATGGAGGGTCCAGGTCCAGTCTGTATGCGTTGTTGCTGCAGAGTGAGTGAGTCACTGACAGGCGGGGGACGGGACTGAGCCGCTTAGTGATGGTTTTACTCGTAGAGGGTTGAGACGGTGGAGAGGGGAATATGCCGATAGCCTACTCGTGTACTCGTGTATGTGGCCCTACGACTGTGTCTGTAATACGGAGTAATACTCTGTGCAACGTCTACTAGTAATAGTCTCTATAGGTAATAATACTGCTAATGCTAATTACTCCGTATTACTATTCCTCTCTATTGCCGTAGTCGTAGAATTTGCTAATACTACTCGTCCCGTAGACTCTACTGTATTCGGCACAAGCGCGCATTTGTGCCACTTGTGATGCAACGCAGTGTAATTGACAGCACCACTAACGACGGCTAGTATTGAGTGTATAAATTGGCGGTGGTAAATGTATAATTACACGTAATTACCTTGGTGCAGTAGTAGACTGGACGCTCGGTTGCCATGGCGTCTTGTCCTGAATGGATGGGAACATGAATGAATGGCATCAATCAGCGCATTCATTGCCGCATGGGCTAGATCTGATGCTTAATAGGGCTCACCCAGGGACAGGGCAGGTAACATCAATAGTGGGTGTACATGTACCTACAGGTGGTCCAACAGGTATGGAAGTACATTGAACTGACGCCAATGCCCAGCCAATACTTGTCCTGTGCCTGAATCTCGGCCGGGATGTGGGAAACTAGGTCAGGACGGCCAACACAAACAACATAACAGAATCGTCGTCGCAAAAAAAAAAAAAAAAAAAAACGTACACGTACATCCCTGCACTGTACCTTGCCAACATCTGTCTCTGTACGATGGCACCACTGTACGTGCGACTATGCCTGTGCCTGTGCCTGTGCCTGGTGCCTCCATGTGCCTGGGTCTTGTACGCCAGGGGAGGATACTGTGAAACCGCGTAACGGTGTAGCCCGACGGTGTATGTATCACAGACAGGACCTGGTATACTTGACTTGGTATTATAGTCGTGATACTATCACTCAACATCTACGGTCTCGTACAAACCATACAGGTGCGCTCATGGAATCCACAGCATTCATTCATTCTTTCTCAGAGGGACTCGTACTGTCCATGAGAGTGTAGAGTACATGTACATTAGGGGCTATTACAGTCTATGCGCTGTAAGTCTATGTGCTTGTACTGAGTGTACTCCGTACCTGAGAATGAATGAATGAATGACCCCTGTCAAGGAAGGTGCTGTCGTCGGCTCCTTCCCCCCCACACATCAAAGCATGCCACCTCATAGGCTAGACAGCCTAGACCTTGTCACCCCCCCGGTCTGGTCTGGTCACCCAATTTTTTCACACCTCTTTCACTTTCTCTCTCTCTCGCTCTTCATGTTAATTAACCCAGGCCTCGTCTCATCTTTTCTCTCCTTTCCTTTCTTCTTCTTCTTTTTTCTTCGACAGGAAAAAAACACATACAAGAACTTCGTTGGCAGAGTTCTCCTTATTATCTGATTCTTCCCTCGTGCGCCTCATTTTTCAAGGATATAGACTATCCTCATCTTTTTGATACTTCGACTCTCATTATAACGACGACATCACAGCAGCTAGCTTGCTCATTTATACCCCCTCCCTCATCAACGTTTTAAACGACTTTTTTCTCATTCGTTTTGTTTTTTTTGAACATTTGTCTTGAAGACAAAAACAGAACACAAAATGCAACTCTCTAACCTCATCATGGCCGTCCTTCCGGCCCTCGTCATGGCAGACGGTCTCACAACCACCACTTGCACCTCCACCCTGACCAAGACCATGACCCTGTCTCGCGTCAAGACCGTCACCTCGACCCCGTCTGCCTCGTCGTCCTCGACCACCACCACCCCCATCTCCCACACACCCTCTTCCACCCCGGTTGTCTCTGTCGCCTCCGTCTTCGAGACGCCTTCCGGCTCTGCTTCCTCCAACTCGACTGCTACGCGCACTCCCGTCGGAACCACTTCTCTCTTCACCTCGGTCCCCACCGTCTCCACCACCTCGGGCTCTTCCGCTCCCGCTACCACGACTGGTGCGCCTGACAGTGGTGCTGGCGTCCTCGACGCTTCTCGCATCGTCGCTGCTGGCGCTCTCGGTATGATTGTTGTTGCCATGATGTAAGTGCGTGCAACAGCACACACATACATCTGGTATACAGCAGAGAGAGAGAGTCCATCGCGAGAACAAACCAAACAAACAACAACAAACCACATACAACTTTTTTTCATTTGTCCATTCTTGATTGCCCGCCCTTGGCTGGTTGGCGCCTTGGCATACTTTCTGCGCTCCAACGATTACGATAGCGACGACATTCCGACGGCATCGAACCATGTAAAAAAAGGAATCAAAACAACAAAAACAACAACTATTCCATGACAATTGTCAAAATAGACGCGTTTTATCGACAAACACCTTTCTTTTCTTTTACTCTTTTTTATACCTTTCACCTTTTTTTCAATTCTCTTCTCAAGGGACTTTCAGTACCCGTCTGTCTATTTTTTGCTTTCCGAGAAGGGCATCGCAGTGTTTGGCTGGCTTGGAACCTGCCTTGTTATAACCCTTCTCCTTTTTTATTCTGATTCTGCGCCGGCTCTATATATCATTTATACTTTTTTTACTCTTCACTTCTTTTACTTCCCCGTCCGGGCTGTCTCTTTTTATGTCTCTCTGCGTTGATGCGCTTGAGAAGGGCAACAACAGCTCGGGTGTGCCAAGAGGACATGGGGAATGGAGGGAAAAAGGGGCTAGACTTTCTATATGTCGTGGTCCCCTCGTCCTTCCTTTTTTTTCGATTCACTTCAAATATATTCATATTTGTTCTTTTCTTTTCATATACCACTTTTGTATTCTTCTTTGAGATACCCCCAAATTTGGAGCATCGAATTTTGTGCATAGCATTACGCGATATTTTGTAAGGACAAAATATACTTTTTTAACCAAATGATGTTGCTTTAAGAAACGGATTTATGTGATGTATGTTTCTTATATATATGTAATGCATGTGTCTGTTATATGTGTACACAACTGTTTCTATGCTTCTTGTAATGTTACATGATTCCAAGCTCGCCCGTCTATAATTTGATATCCCTCCCCCCTTGATGCTGTTATGATGATACAGTGAATGTTGTTACATGGGGTATGACTGTGTCTCCCCCCTTTATGGTGTTTCGGTGTAATCATGTGTGTGTGTGAGTGTGTGTGTTGTTGTTGGTGTTATGTGTGAAGTGTGAGGTGAGGAGAGAGGTGAAAGGAATTCTGCACCCCATGCTCATCGTGATGACATGGTCGATAATGATCTGGACCCTCCGGAGACGCGCCATCCCCTTGGGAGAGGAGAGTTGGGACCCCTAGGTTCTGTAGCGTGAGGGAAGGCACGGGACCACTGCTTTCTGCTTATCAGGGCGGCGTTTCCCATGAGGAACTCTGTAATGTGGTTGTTGAGTTCTGGTTTTGTCAGTCTCGTTTACTCTTCCTTCCCACCATGATCTCCTACCAGCCATTCTTTTATGAAGATAAATATGAAGAAAGAAAGGGGCATGAGGATAAATGAAAGCACAGAGGGGATAGAGAAAGAGGAAGAGAAAGAGGAAGAAAAAAAAGTAATGAGGAGAAAGAGAGAAAGAGAAAACACACCTTGAAGAGTCATTTCCCTCGCCGGCTGAAGAGAGTACTCCTCCCTTCCAGCACCCTCATGAACAAGGACCAAATGATCAGGAACGAGAGTCCCCTCCCCAACAGCGTAGACTACGGGGTCGACACCGCGGAATCCCCGATTGATGTAGTACTGGGTGTAGGCCGTGTTGGCACGAAGTGTTGCCCCATTGGGTCCTGAGTCGGAATCATAGTCAGCATGTATGTAACATCGTACCATTTGATATTCTCCGGTCACCCGAGTAGGGGATGAGAACAAGAAGCATGTGAAATGAAAGAAATAGAGGTGAAGAGATGCGAAGAGATATTAGAGAAAAAGGAATGCATACCACTATATCCCGGCGATAAAGCCTTGGGAAGAACCATCCCATCATCATCGGGCATGACGTCGTATGTAGCCGACGATATCGATGAAGGAGACGCCGATGCCTTCCATGGTCGTAGGTTGATGCGCCACCCGCTGTTTATGCGGAATAGATCCCGTGGGAAGCGCTGGTATGTTTTTATGCGGGACATGATACCAGCATGGCGGGCGGGGAATCTTTCAAGGACGCCTCGTGTGTGTGTTAAGTGTGTGTGTGTGTTTGCGCGTGTGGAATATTATTTCATGGCGAGTTGTGATGCTATGCGATGAGATGAGATTTTGGCGTTGGGGGATGAGAGTTGGATTGTTTTTTTAGTGGATACGGGGGAGGAGTGGTGAGTGGTCGGTAGGTAGATTGCTCCGGTGCCGATGCGCTAGTCCTGATTTGGTGGGGGTGTAAGGCATCAGCTTATCAACAGGATGGTAGTTCAATTATATTGGATTTTGGAGGGATGGTAATTATTTATTTAGTTGCAATTGAATTTTTTGAATCTGTGTGTTTCTGCTTGAATATATCCGTAATAGAGTGTGTATGTTTGTGTGCGTGCGAGCGCAGCGAGAAGTACCCCCGGTAGGGCCGCCGGAGGCATAATGGCGAGTAGATCAAGTTAAAAGGAAATCAGGTCATATTATAGATTCTGAGTGAGTACAGTATATAACTACTCAAGTAGTGTAAACTCGATCTAGAATTTGTATATAAGTATGTGTGTTTGTATACGTTCGAGCGTAGCGAGGTGTACCCCCGGTAGGGCCGCCGGAGGCAGAGTTGCGAGTATGCAATATATGAAGTGACAGCGAAAGTATTCAGTGTTTCTCAGTGTTTAAGCCTATCCCTATGGAACGGCAAGGTATTCGAACGAGGTGTGAAATAGTGAAGGGTTGAAGTTGATATCAGACCTCACGCAACTCATATGTAAGCATATCATTCGACAGCACCGAATTGCGATCCCTCATCTTATCCGCCGTCTCGACACCACCCACAGGGACACGGTACTCGAAATGTTTCCCCGGTGCCGGCTCTCTTCCGTCTGGGAGCGGGCCAGTGTAGGGGAGATACTCTGGCAGGAGACCCAGCTGTCGGAGCACGGTGCCCTGGTCCCAGGCTATGTGTTCGTGGTATAGTCTGTCTCCGCGGATGTTGACGACGGCTGTGAATGGGACTTGTACTTTCTTTCCTGTTGGCGGTATACCAGGGACACTGGGGGTGTTAGAATTGAACGAGGGAGTACGATGCGGGTGTTTGAAACAGGGAGAGAAAAACTCACAGCCAGTCTAATTCCTTGTCATGTGTGAAATGAAATATGAACTCATCAATCACCCTGTCGATACCCAGGGTGCGACTGACGAGGTCGAGGGACGTATCGGCCGAATTGTTGAAGATGAAGTTGTCTCGATAAAATGTGGACAGCCGTTCACGACCAACGCCACCAGTCAGCTTGGATTTACATGTTAGCAACAGTGAGCTATAAAAGGGGTGACAAAAGGATATAGGAATGACACATACAGTAGGCACATGGTTGACATACGGCTCCGCAACCATGGTACTCATGGTATGCTCGACGGACCGATCGGCAAACTCGTAGTATGTATGCTCATCCCAGATAGTCTCTAGGTCGAAATACGGACCGCCCATCCTGGGCTTGAGAAAGGTCAAGTTGCGCGTGTGCGACAGCGTCTCGGTCACGTAGTGGAACTGGTCCTGGAAGGGTACGGCAAACAGGTGGCTTTTCACTTGCGGGTAGTGGTACTCCGTCAGAGAGCCCTTTCTCGCAGGATTGGCACCAGTTGTGCCAGCGATGTGTCGAAGTGTCGGCGTTGCCGTTTCTTTCTCGTCACTTCCGCCGGTTGTGTATGATACTGCTGCGACAATCTCGGGTATATCAGATAGACTTGGTGCCAGGAGATTCCACGCATCGGGTGTGTAGCCTTCTATTTATCAGCTCTTTTCTTATCTCAATGATGGAGTAGAGAAATGTGCCTACACACGAGCCCGACTTTACCCTTGGGTTCACACGCGTCGCATTGTGCCAGTGTGGAAACGGCATCACGTAGTACAGAAACCCCGTCGCTAATCAGACGACTAAACTGCACCGATACGACAGTGTAGCCCTCCTCTGCCCACTTGAGAATAGGCGAAGGGACACCCTGTACAATGGCGAGCTGGTCTTCCGAGTCCGGTGATATGATCACCAGGCCCGGGCCGGTCTTGGTGCTACGCAGAAGCGGAGGGAGGAGATGGACCCCGTCTTGCACGGATTGGAGATTGGGAACAGGCCCTGGCGCAGGTGGCTTGGCGATGTCTTGGAACATGGCTTCTGTGTTATGATGAGGGGAATTGGCCCCGGGATTTCCTGAGCTGAAAAATATATCAAGAATGAGAACATTCGTCTACAAAGGTCATAATCAAGTCCCCTCTTATTGAACGGGAATCAGACGTGGGGCTCGTACGATTGAGTACGGGGAACTCGTAGATAAGGCAAGCATCGGGTAATGGTGTCCGTTCTGATATGTAGACTGGCGGATAAGGCACCTTGTGCTTGTACCCTGATACATGTCAAACTGGCAGTTTCTTTTTCAAAGCAGTGTTTGAACACAAGACTCAAGTTACCTCGAATAACCGTTTTTTTTTTGTCAGTGCCAATGCATGCACTTAAACCCCCTGCTGCACCGGGGCAGTGGTTATACTCCCGCCAGTTCTACCCCATTGGTTCTGTGCGGGCAGTATACACGAATCCGACATACATATATGTGAACTGTTAATGCAGTGTGTCTGTAAACGATATCCCGTCGGATAAGGACAGCAACGTCCCGGACCGGCTCGGGGGTGATCCGACCCGGCTCGCCCAACACTCCCAGGCAGTAAAGTGTGTAATGTGACAAAATGAACGGTGCTGTATATTCAATAATCTGATCTGAAAGGGTATATTCTATAAAAAGTATTATATCAACCATGGCGTACTCGTATACTTGCCAGTTGATGTCTAATAGCAACGCGCGACAAACTAGTCTATCGATCGATCCGTTTGAAACATGGTCTATCTATCGCTGAATGAAATGAATGTTTGACCACTAGTATGGTCTGTTTTCCTGTTTTCGGGTTTCTCTTGTTGTCACAAGCAGCATGCGTACTCCATGGCCTCTGCCATACTCGAATATCCTCCGGCGCAGCCGAGGAGGTTGCATCGACTGGAGCAAGGATGGAAAGATCAGATGCTGAGGTGATGCAGTAAACCCTCACCTATCCGAATCCATGTCCTCATCCGAGTCATCCCAGGCATGATCCGAGGTGTCGTAATCAGGGATATCAGCCACCCCGTCCTCCCTGAGCATGCTCTCGACAGCCCAGACCCCAAGCGGCATCTCGAGAAAAGACAGATGATTATACCGGAAGGCAGCGTGGGCCGGCCGAACAGTGTAGTCCGGTTCCATGAACTCGTCGACCTTCTCGTAGGGGTCGCTCATGAGGGACAGCAGATCCCAGAACTCCTTTCCGCCCTGGGCCTTTGTGATGGCCCTGGCGACCGACGTAGCCTGCTGCCTCATCTCCTGCGCGAGGGGGAGCAGGCTCTTGCCGTTGCGCACGGCGCTCATGACAGACTCGTTGGCGCGCACCGCCGGCCTGGCAAGCTCCAGCTGCACCGTGCTTACCATCTCGGGGGGCAGGGTCGACGACAGCCCGTAGGCCTGGTGCATCTCGCGCAGGTTGAGCCACAGGCCCATCTTGATGATGAGGACTGGTACCAGCTTGGGTAACTCAAAGTATGATTCTGGGAGGTCGAGAACTGTGGTGGGATCCTCGAATAGATCTGTCGTCATCGTCGTCGTCGCTGCCATTCTTACGTCGCTGCTGTTGTGTGTCATCTTGGCCGTTGCAGCAGCAACCTGGAGGATATTGTTCGATCCTTCGTCGCCAATCATGTCCTCTAGGAGCCACATCTTGACGAGCTCGTAGCATCTCTCGTCGTGGCCTAGGCGGGCCAGCTGGCCCAGCAGACGGTGGCGGATGTCGAGCGCGTCGTACCGGCTCAGACGGAGCATGTCGTCGTACTCGCGCACCACTAGTTCGGCGGCGTCTAGGGTGCCCAGAGCCAGGAGGGACTCGGTGAGGGCCAGCCGCGCACGCAGGTAGTCGCGCGTCTCGACAATGTCCCAGAAGTGTCCGGCGTAGTCCTCGAAGACGCGCGGAGGGGCGCTGAACAGGCCGCCTGCGCTGTTGGCGGACGACTCGCGCAGGTTGGCCTCCTCGAGGGCCACGAGGCCTCGTGCCTCAGATAGGGATTTGCATGCCGCGTCGTGCTGGGCTCGCTTCCTCTGCTCCCCTTGGCCGCCGTGGAGGCGGTTGTGTTGTTTTCTGTTGAGGTTTGATGGTGCACAGTAGTACGCTAGACCGCAACCCGAGCAGGGCTCCAGGTCTGTTGTACTGGGGCACACTTGACAGGATCTCTGCAGCATGGGTGTTTTTTTTGTCGTCGTCGTCGTTGTTATGTGTCCCGGGGTCACCGGTCGGTCGAGCGGATGGGGGAATGTCTTTCGTTGGGGGTGGAAATGATGGTTTTGTCTCGGGTTCAGTTTTTGGTGTCGTAGTGAGGAGGGGAAAAATCACGGACGATAAATATATTTGCACCGTCGGAATATGTAGTTGTAGATGAGATGAAAAGATTGATTAAACGAAAGTAAATGATGATGATAATAATAATAATAGATGATTGTGTGGATGAATACTCGTAGAAAGACTTCTGTGGCCTGATTCCCATAAAATCCCCCACGGGTTTCGATGCAAGACCGGGGGTGGACCAATCCCAGTGCCAAGTTCCAGGGTCCTGCGTCACATGCCAAGATCTGGGGCTAAGAGACAGAGGAGAAAAAATCTCGAATCCTCCCTTAGTGAGAAAAAAAGGGGGAAATGCCAGAGTGGCGAGCCAGGGCGCATAAAGGCGCATAGACCAGGCACAAGCTGAAATGCGACTGCGACCACAACCCAACCCCTGCCTACAGTCGTCTCAGAATTGTTGATACATTGATGAGGGATTGAGTCACCGATAACATCCATGACAATAACAATTGAATAGGTCAAAAGAAAAAGAAGAATATCAAAAGACGTTAACTACTACTAGGTTGACCTGGTCTACGTAACACGAATATCACGTGTAACTTAGTCCATCTGGATAAGCTTGCGACGCCAACATACTGTATCCATATCCTCAACAAATCCCTGACATGTGATACTGGCATGTCATCAGCATGTGAATTTGACGTGCGAGGTTTTGCGATATATACATTCGCTATTCATATACTACCGTCGCTCAGTTGATTATATATCTCCATCAAACAAAAACCCCACGATTGCGTAACGTGTGACAGCGCCTGTCCCTGCCAGGCAACAACGACGACGTAAGAATATTGACTCCATCAATAGGTATCAGAATGATCATCCCCATACCCATTCAGACTCTAAGCCTTGCTATAGGCATCCATGAGACACCGCGCAGCAACCTCAGCTCCCTTTCCCCTCGACCGACACAACTGCGCCAGTTCCCTAGCCTTGTTGCGCATCGCCTCCTCCCCCGGGCCGGCGACCACCTCCCTAAGCGCACCGGATATCTCACCAGGCGTCCAGAGGGGTTTGGACTCGGGATTCCCTATGCGTCCGATACCCAGATACTCTACTCGTCTCGCGTAGTCAAACGTATCAGTCCACTGGGGCAGCACAACCTGTGGGACACCAGCTCTGCAAAATAGGGTTAGTACACATTGATGATATGCGACAACAACTTCTTCGAACTCACACGATAGCCTCGTTGTACGAGTTGGCCCCGCCATGATGCATGGAGCATCGTACATGGCCACTCTGCAGGACAGCCATGGGATCAGGAACAAGCCAGTCGACGATCCTGACACGATCAGAGGCGATTTCGTCGCCGAGCACATCGTACAGCCTGCTCCCCTTCCCGGTCTCGTAGTCCTCGAGTTTCTTGAGCTTCCAGAGGACCCGCATCCCCTTACCTTCGCTGTCGAGGAACTCCCGCAGACCCAGGGCCAGCCCGACGGCCCGGTCCTCAGACAGACGGCACAGAGACCCGAGGTTCACGTAGATGACGGGCGCGCGGGACATCCACGCCTCCAGCTCCGGGTCCACATCCCCGATAGGCCGGGATATCTGCACGATAGGGCCGCATGGCACGACAAACTCTGGGATGGTGGCCGTGTCGTAGTCAATCTCCGGGAGGTTGCTCACGAGGATCCTGAGCCCGACAGGCCGGTCTTTCTTGTTAAGTATGTCGATTGCCGTCTTGAGCTTGATGCCTGACCGCTCGGATAGCTCCCTCGTCACGTCGCGCAGGTGCGGGTCCTTGATGAACTTGTATGCCGTGTACAGGGTGAAGAAGATGTTGGCCGGGAGAAGATGCCACGGGATAGGGTAAGGGTAGCCGGTTGAGAGGCTTACAGAGTACTCGTGTCAGCAAGTGACGTATCCTTCACGTATGCATAAGACATGGAGAGGGCTTGGCGAGAACGTACGCGGGATACTTCCAGATGACAGCACCGTTGGGCTGCTCCGGCGCGGCAAACTCCTTGATAGAGTTGGGACTCAGACAGATGAACCTGACGCCAAGATGGTAGCAGGCCGTGACGGCGGCCGTCATCAGCGTGTCCACCACGACCAGGTCGGCGTCTACCTCCTTGATGACGGACACGACGGACCCAATGAGTGTCGACAGCTCCGGCTCGTCGTAGGGCACGAAGACGGGCACGCTGCTGCTGATGGCGCGCCTCGTCGCCCCGAACCCCAACGTCGTCAGGAGCGTCCGGGGTAGGTACCCCGGCTCGCTGGGGACGTTGCGATTGGCAAAGTACCCGATCAGGGCGTCGCGCATAGTCTGCCCCCTGAGGGGATGGAAGGTGACAGGCCTGGCGTGGGCGCAGCCGTGGAGCCGGGCGTTGGAGGCCACGGAGGCCACGGGCTCGCGCAGGCTGGCGAACGAGGCCAGGTGTAGGTCCACGTTGGGGTCCATGCCCATCAGGGCTTGGAAGCTGGCTAGGAAGACATTGGCCTCGCCGCGATCCTCGTTTGTGATGCCTAGTATCTTGCGCTTCTTTTCTGAAGTCATGATGTGCTATGGGACTGTACTATAGAACTGTGCTGCTTGGGTAAGTATTCACTTTTTCGGGATTAACATGTGCTTTTTTTTCTTCGGGAGGCAAAGGACAGACTATTTCTTCAATAATTCTACTGTCATCTAACCGGTGAAAGTAAAAAGGGTGTTAGTGGACTGCGGGGAAAGCTTTCTTAGTGGGAAGAGAGCGCGGGGAGGATGGATGGAGGAGCACGAGTAAGTTCATGATGTTGAGTTGGCGCCGAGTCAGGGTACGAACCATCCACATGTGCTTCGAGTCGCATTTAGCCACCCGCATGTAGTATCAGCGCATACACCAGATAAGCATAGGCGTAGAGAGGGGAGAGTACTAAGAGAAAGTCGTACGAGTACAGATGTAGACGGAGAGGGCCGCATGGGCTATCATGATACATGCAACGATGCGCTTGATTCAAGACTGGAAGGTGGAATTTCCCGGGGCTTGAAAGTCGAGATTACATGTATTTTGCGTCGCACTGGCGAGGACTCTACACGGACACTCTAGTACTATAAGTCATGTACGCGAACGAGGTATATATGCAGCCAATACAGACGTACTTCAACGTTGCGCTGTACGCCTACATCCTGGGAGAGTAAGGATATCAGACAGGGCATGTATGTTGAATTACAGTTCACAGGCTTCCCTTACCGGACATTGTGGTGTGAAGCAAGAGCAATGCAGATGCAATGCAGATGCGACTTGAAGAAGGTGAAGGTGCAAAAAAGCCCCCAATAGAAGCTATGCCGATGAACAAGGATTCTCGGTTATCTGCGTGCCGTTTCCGTTGATATCCGTGAGCAGACGCATGCCTCTTGTTGGTCTTATCCTATTGGGTACTTTATTTACAAGGCTCCCTCTCTCTCTCTCTCTTCGAACGGGCGCGAGTTTAAAAAAAGAGTCAGCAGATTAGGAAAGAGTTTCTCAAAGAAGAAGGAGATAAAAGATGGGATTGGAATGTGACTTGTAAGAGAGCCACGGTGGACTGGATAAGGATAACTGAGGTATTAGATGAAGTGAGTACCGGGTAAGGGCAACCGAATATGTTGATGCTAGATGCATTTAACCTGTACAACATTGAAGTATTCAATCACTTTCATGTTCAATGGTACATCTGGGGTATGTACTCGTAGTTTTACAAGAGTAATACTGGTAATAAAGACACACCCTCGATACAAAAAAAAAAAAAAGAAGACAAAAAGAGATAGACACCAACGAGTAAAGTCGGAAATGTGGCGTAAAGCTACGGCTAATACATGTGGATGGACCTGGACGGGAAGAGATCTGCAGGATCGACGTGGCGGTCGGTATGTGCGAATTGAGGTGAGCTTAGGACAGAGTGTTCCTGCCCAGTTGGATGCCAATCGGGATGTATTTGCCGAGTGCAAAAGGGTGAAGCCGTGTAAGTACATGATCTTGGCGGTTGTACATTTATCAACAAAGTACAACCCGTGCTTACTGGCTCTAGTATCACCGAGAGGCACAGAGGAACTGGTAGGAAAGAGTACAGCTACAGCTATCGACATCTTGGGATGTATCATGTATGTGCCTATAACTCCTAGAGCTTGTCATATTCGGTAGTAGTGCCGGCTCAAAGAGGAAATCTCCTCATGTTAGTCCGTTCAAGCTACGAGTGTACTCCGTAGAGTCTAGTTGTTAGTACCCCGAGGCTAAGCACGTAGCTGCAGTTGAATCGAGCAATCACAATCTACCGAGAGCAGGGGAAATCAATAGTTTGTACTTTCTTTTTTTTTCAATCATATCAGTTGACCATTTTTTGAAGTTTACGAGTCTTGACGTCCAACACACATCGAACTGCTACTTGAGAGTATGACATGCATCCCGCTTCCTGCCGTAGATGTAGTATCAAGAAAAAAAAAGGTATCTTTGTTGGTTTATCAATACTCGTGTCATTCAACTGATTGTGTACACGTTTTCAAGGACTGGTTACTATCGACACTAAAGGTACAGGTAATGCTACTCCGTAGGTGTACATGTATCCATCGTGGCTTACCCGCTCCCATGTATGCATATGCGGGCCACTGTACGGAGTACTCGTAGCTCCTCTTGAGTCTTACCATAACCCCGGCCTCATTCAACTGACATGCTACACACCTACACGCACGCCATGCACTAGTTTTGTAGACCCTGGACGCTTATCATGTCATCTTGTCGTATATCACAACATTCAATGTTTCCCTGGGACTGCATCGTCAATCTCACCTTCTTCTTCGCCTTGTTGCAGTGTAAGGTGCATTATCATCAAGTTGAAAACTGAAGCCACTTTCAAAAAATCAACCTCGAGAATGTACCAAAGGCTTGCCAGAGCTTATCTTCAACTTCCTAAACAGCCGGTGCACATTCTTGGTCGTTGCCGCTACTCCATGGCCACATGTTTCCTTGGTAGTCTCAAAGCTTGCTGCCATTAGCGCCCGGCACTTGCGATTCCCCTCCAACGGCGCTCTTTATCCAGCTTCCCTCTAATAGTACTCGAGATACCCGACTCGTGTGAACCTGTCGCTACTATACTTTTATTACTCGTAACGTGGGGTAACATTTAGCTCAAACGCTTTTTCTCTTCTCAGTCAGGTCATCTTCCAGTCCAACGAGTAATATAGGCGGGAAAGAAAAAAAAACAGAATTTCACACCATCATGGCTCCATCGTGGTGCCCATCGAGTACAACGTTAGTGACGCTCATTGATTACTCAAAATAGTAAAGAGCCCCGGGAGGCTGGGACTGGGACCATCTCTTTCTCTGTATCTCTCGTTCATGGGAATCCACCGACTCGTATTTACCCTGTTGATTCTTTAAACCTGCAGCAGACTTCACGCTCAGCTGGCTCGGACCAAGATTCTACATTGGGGAATGAGTTGTAGTTGCGTGCTACAGTATGGAGAAGGAAGACAAGTATGGACAAAAGGAATAAGCATGTTAAAGAGATTAAAAACAAAAAGTTGATCGCGACTCCGCTCGAAAATGGGGACATTTTTGTGTACCTGTAAGATGAATGCAGATGACAAGATATTAGTTTCAATGGCACAATAGACACTACATGTACAATTGGAGACGGCGTCATAAAAAGCAAATACATGTATGTTAGAAGAAAAAAACAAAGAAAATATTCTCGTCTGTATGTAATTGACTGGTATCATTCGGCGTCGCTGAAATTGCACATCGGCCTTGTGCAGGGGGGTAAATGAGGATCGCGAGTCCCATCGTGTTGGGATTGACATCCTTGTCAGACAGATGGGGACCCTTGCTACTCTCCCGCTTCTCCATTTCTCTCCTCTCTCTCTGTGGCTAGCACACAAGGCACGCAAGTCCAGAGCATGTACCCAGTTTATTACCAGGCACAAACATCCCTTCGGTCCCAGGTAGTCGTGATGGAACTAGCGAGCTCATCAATAGTTCGAGCATCACGAGGAACAGTATGACCCTTCCCATGGTCAAACATGACGGCCGTGTCCTCATCGCACATGCTGTACAGAGCCATGGCACCATGGACGTACGGGTCGTTGCACCCGATGATGTGGCAGGTCGGGATGTCAATCAGGTCCTCGCACTCGTCGGCCAGGAGCATCTGCGCTTCTCCGTTGACCAGACGAACAGGTGGCCAACCGGCAAAGAAGATGGCGTACTGTAATGTAGGAGATTTGGTCAACGCCCATTTCTTTCTTCTTTCAAGACCAGGGGCAAGGGGG